>MU223214.1:1283728-1296560 GCA_018584345.1 Thuja plicata
AAATGAGACCTCTTTTCTTCATTGAGAAGATCCTTGGTTTTTGAGCACAATTACTATAGTCAATTTTAGTTTCAATTTCATGCTTTAGCTTACATTCTTGCATAATTAGCTTAATTGTCATTTGGAACTGAATATTTTGTAGCTTTAATTCATCATCTATTTCTAAAGAGCTAACAATTTCATTCATGTTTTAGAGCTTAATCACATTTTCAATTCCATAGCTTAATTGCATTTCATATCTAGATTAATTGCAATTCATCTTTCATATCTTAATCATATTTCAATCCATAGAATAGCATCATTTTATCATATCTAGTTGCAGATTTCTCACATTTGATGGCTATTTCTCACACACTTGCACTCTAAAAATCCTCCGTATTAGAGAAGATCAGGTTGTTGGCTCTCGTTCTGAGGGTACACTACAGCAATCACTCCTAATTAGGAGGCAACAGGTCACCTCAATCACCTTCGTAGAGCAAACAATTCAATGTTTGTCTTTGCGAATTCATTGATTAAATAAGGACTATGTTGCATTTGTGTTGAATAGAGAGGTCCACATTCGACATCAAACAAGATACATGTTGTATACATGTTTATTATGTTATGTTATGTTCATACACACAGATCCAGATATGATGTTTCAGTCAAGTTGTGTAATTCTATTATTGACAATTACAGTTCTAGAAGAGTATCTATTTAGAACTGATGTATGTAATGTGTTTCTTGAGTTTTGCCTATCTTTAGGATATGTGTGTGTATATTCATGATTAGTTATGAGTTAACTATGTTTGGTTAAATGTGCTTATCATGTAACATCAAGATCATGTTGTTTGAGATGATTTGGTAAAGCTGACTTAGTGAAGTGACGCGTCTATTCAGTTTGAGTTGCGTGGACTTAATATTATTTATGTACTTAGTAAAGATGACAAGGATGTTATGAAGAGTTGTCTTACAGGTCCCATGATCTCATACTTTGAGGAAGATACTTATAGAAAGTCATTGGTGATAATCTAAGTGTGAATGGTATGAAAAGAGATAGAAGATGTATAGAGCAGAATATCAGTTGTGGTTCATCCATCAAGAGTCCATGTGAAGAAGAAGTGAAAGATTACAATACACTGGAACTGATCAAGTCAGCAGGTCTACTCTATAGTTCATCATCAGATATAGTGCATATCTATTATACAAAAGGTTGTAGCCTTCACCATTGAAGTAGTGAGATTTTGGACAGTGAGTCCTCACCTATAACAGGGTTATTTGTAAAAGACTCCTAATAGGGTCTGACCCTTAACCATGTCAATATACTTATTGCATTATAAAGTACAACTCCTAACAGGTTGAAATATCTTCTAACAGGGATTACTATAAACAAGTATAGTTCATTGTGGGTGCTAATTCCCACAGGGGTTTTCACCATTTGGTTTCCCCATAATCAAATTGTGTGTTGTATATTATGTTATCTAATTAAACATTTACTTTATTGTATTATGAAATTAAGCAAGTTAAAAATAATTAAAGTTACTGATAACTGATTCACCCCCCGCCCCCCCTCTTAGTTATCCTTTGGAACTATTCTAACAATTTTAGTTTTACACAATCAGAGGAAAAGCCAGCTAATATTTTAATGTCAAATGCTTTCATTTTAAATTTCATGAAGATTAAATCTCATTTGAAATATTAATTTAAAGTTTCAATTTTACTCAATTAGAGGAAAACCCACCTAATATTTTGATTTCAAATGCTTATATTTTAAATTTCATGGAGATACGACCTCGTTTGAAATATTAATTTCAAGTTTCAATTTTACACTATCAGTGGAAAGCCCACCTATTATTTTGATGTCAAATCCTTCCAATTTAAATTTCACAAAGATTGGAGCTCGTTTGAAATATTAATTTAAAGTTTCAATTTTTCTCAATAAGAGGAAAACCCAGCTAATATTTTGATGTCAAATGCTTCCAATTTAAATTTCATGAAGATCAGAGCTCATTTGAAATATTAATTTAAACTTTCAATTTTTCTCAATCAGAGGAAAACCCACCTAATATTTTGATGTCAAATGCTTCTATTTTAAATTTCATGGAGATCTGAGCTCATTTGAAATATTAATTTCAAGTTTCAATTTTAAAAAATCAGTGGAAAACCCACCTAATATTTTGATGTCAAATGCTTCCAATTTAAATTTTACAAAGATCGGAGCTTGTTTGAAATATTAATTTAAACTTTCAATTTTACTCAATAAGAGGAAAACCCACCTAATATTTTAATGTCAAATGCTTCCATTTTAAATTTCACGAAGATTGGAGCTTGTTTGAAATATTAATTTAAACTTTCAATTTTTCTCCCGGCCATAAAACGTGTCACAAAAAAGTTTGAATTTTGCACAATAAGAGGTAAACCCACCAAATATTATGATGTGAAATGCTTCCATTTTAAATTACATGAACATCGGAGCTCGTTTGAAATATTAATTTAAACTTTCAATTTTTCTCAATCAGAGCAAAACCCACCTAATATTTTAATTTCAAATGCTTCTATTTTAAATTTAAATCATTTGACATCAAAATATTAATTTAATGTTTCAATTATTAATTTAAAGTTTTAGTTTTACACAATCAGGGGAAAACCCGCCTAATATTTTAATGTCCAATGCTTTCATTTTAAATTTCACGAAGATCGGATCTCATTTGAAATATTAATTTAAAGTTTCAATTTTTCTCAATCAAAGGAAAACCCACCTAATATTTTGATGTCAAATGCTTCTATTTTAAATTTCACAGAGATCAGAGCTTGTTTGAAATATTAATTTCAAATTTCATATTTACATAATCAGTGGAAAACCCACCTACTATTTTGATGTCAAATGCTTCCAATTCAAATTTCACAAAGATCGGAGCTTGTTTCAAATATTAATTTAAAGTTTCAATGTTTCTCAATCAGAGGAAAACCCACCTAATATTTTGATGTCAAATGCTTCCATTTTAAATTTCATGAAGTTCAGAGCTCATTTGAAATATTAATTTAAACATTCAATTTTGCTCCCAGACGTAAAACATGTCACAAAAAAGTTTCAATTTTGCACAATCAGAGGTAAACCCACCTAATATTTTGATGTCAAATTCTTCCATTTTAAATTTCACAAACATTGGAACTTGAATGAAATATTAATTTAAACTTTCAATTTTACTCAATCAGAGGAAAACCCACCTAATGTTTTGATGTCAAATGCTTCTATTTTAAATTGGAAGCATTTGACATGAAAATGTTAATTTAATGTTTCAAATATTAATTTAAAGTTTCAGTTTTACATAATCAGTGGAAAACCTACCTAATATTTTAATGTCAAATGCTTCCATTTTAAATTTCACGAAGATCAGATATTGTTTGAAATATTAATTTAAAGTCTCCTTTTTTCTCAATCAAAGGAAAACCCACGTAATATTTTGATGTCAAATGCTTCTATTTTAAATTTCATGGAGATCTGAGCTCGTTTGAAATATTAATTTCAAGTTTCAATTTTACACAATTAGTGGAAAACCAACCTAATATTTTGCTGTCAAATGCTTTTAATTTAAATTTCATGAAGATCGGATCACGTTTGAAATATTAATTTAAAGTTTTAATTTTTCTCAATCAGAGGAAAACCCACCAAATATTTTGATGTCAAATGCTTCTATTTTAAATTTCATGGAGATCCCAGCTCGTTTGAAATATTAATTTCAAGTTTAATTTTTACACAATCAGTGGAAAACCCACCTAATATTTTCATGTCAAATGCTTCCAATTTAAATTTCACAACGATAAGAGCTCATTTGAAATATTAATTTAAAGTTTCAATTTTGTTCAATCAGACGAAAACCCACCTAATATTTTGATGTCAAATGCTTCCATTTTAAATTTTATGAAGATTAGAGCTCGTTTAAAATATTAATTGAATTTTTCAATTTTCTCCCAGAGGTAAAATGTGTCACAAAAAAGTTTCAATTTTGCACAATCAGAGGTAAACTCACCTAATATTTTGATGTCAAATGCTTCCATTGTAAATTTCACAAACATCAGAGCTTGTTTGAAATATTAATTTAAACTTTCAATTTTGCTCAATCAGAGGAAAACCCACACTAATATTTTGATGTCAAATGCTTCTATTTAAAATTGGAAGCATTTGACATCAAAATATTATTTTAATGTTTCAAATATTAATTTAAAGTTTTAGATTTACGCAATGAGATGAAAACGCACATAATATTTTAATGTGAAATGCTTCCATTTAAAATTTCACAAAGATCGGATCTCGTTTGAAACATTAATTTAAAGATTCAATTTTGCTTAATCAGAGGAAAACCCACCTAATATTTTGATTTCAAATACTTCTATTTTAAATTTCACGGAGATCCGAGCTTGTTTGAAATAATAATTTCAAGTTTCAATTTTATACAATCAGTGGAAAATCCACCTAATATTTTGATGTCAAATGCTTCCAATTTAAATTTCATGAAGATCGGAGCTCGTTTGAAATATTAATTTAAAGTTTTAATTTTGCTCAATCAGAAGAAAACCCACCTAATATTTTGATGTCAAATGCTTCCATTTTAAATTTCACGAAGATCGGAGCTTGTTTCAAATATTAATTTAAACTTTCAATTTTGCTCTTGGACATCAAACGTGTTACAAAAAAGTTTCAATTTTGCACAATCAAAAGTAAACCCACCTAATATCTTTATATCAAATGCTTGCATTTTAAATTTCATGAACATCAGAGCTCGTTTGAAATATTAACTAAAACTTACAATTTTTCTCAATCAGAGGAAAACCCACCAAATATTTTGATGTCAAATAATTCTATTTTAAATTGGAAGCTTTTGACATCAAAATATTAATTTAAAGTTTTAGATTTACACAATCAGAGGAAAACCCACCTAATATTTTAATGTCAAATGCTTCTATTTTAAATTTCATAGAGATCCGAGCTCATTTGAAATATTAATTTCAAGTTTCAAATTTACATAATTAATGGAAAACGCACCTAATATTTTGATGTCAAATGCTTCCAATTTAAATTTCACGAAGATCGGAGCTCGTTTGAAATATTAATCTAAAGTTTCAATTTTTCTCAAACAGAGGAAAACCAACCTAATATTTTGATGTCAAATGCTTCCATTTTAAATTTCATGAAGATCATAGCTCATTTGAAATATTAATTTAAACTTTCAATTTGTCTCCCGAATGTAAAAGGTGTTACAAAAAAGTTTTAATTTTGCACAATCAGAGGTAAACCCACACAATGTTTTGATGTCAAATGCTTCCATTTTAAATTTCATGAACATCAGAGCTCGTTTGAAATATTAATTTAAAATTTCAATTATTAATTTAAAGTTTTGGTTTTACACAATAAGGGGAAAACCCACCTAATATTTTAATGTCAATTGCTTCCATTTTAAATTTCACGAAGATCAGATCTCGTTTGAATTATTAATTTAAAGTTTCAATTTTGTTCAATTAGAGGAAAACCCACTTAATATTTTGATGTGAAATTCTTCTATTTTAAATTTCACAGAGATCTGAGTTCATTTGAAATATAAATTTCAAGTTTCAATTTTACACAATCAGTGGAAAACCCCCCTAATATTTTGATGTCAAATGCTTCCAATTTAATTTTCACGCAGATCAGAGCTCGTTTGAAAATTTAGTTTAAAGTTTCAATTTTTCTCAATCAGAGGAAAACCCACCTAATATTTTGATGTCAAATGCGTCCGTTTTAAATTTCACAAAGATCTGAGTTTATTTGAAATATTAATTTAAAGATATAATTTTGCTCTCGGACATAAAAATGTGTCCCAAAAAATTTTCAATTTTGCACATTCAGAGGTAAACCCACCTAATATTTTGATGTCAAATGATTCCATTTTTTATTTCATGAACATCGGAGCTCATTTGAAATATTAATTTAAACTTTAAAATTTTGCTCAATCAGAGGAAAACCCACCTAATATTTTGATTTCAAATGCTTCTATTTAAAATTGGAATCATTTGACATAAAAATATTAATTTAAAGTTTCAAATATTAATTTAGAGCTTTAGTTTTACACAAACGGAGCAAAACCCAACTAATATTTTAATGTCAAATACTTCCATTTTAAATTTCATGAAGATCGAATCTCGTTTGAAATATTAATTTAAAGTTTCAATTTTGCTCAATCAAAGGAAAACCCACCTAATACTTTGATCTCAAATGCTTCTATTTTAAATTTCACGAAGATCCGAGCTCATTTGAAATATTAATTTCAAGTTTCAATTTTACACAATCAGTGGAAAACCCACCTAATATTTTAATGTCAAATGTTTCCAGTTTAAATTTCACGAAGATCAGAGCTGGTTTGAAATATTAATTTTAAGTTTCAAGTTTGCTCAATCAAAGGAAAACCCACCTAATATTTTGATGTCAAATGCTTCCATTTTAAATTTCATGAAGATCTGAGCTCGTTTGAAATATTAATTTAAAGTTTTAATATTGCTCCTAGATGTAAAACGTGTCACAAAAAAGTTTCAATTTAGCACAATCAGAGGTAAACCCACCTAATATTTTGATGTCAAATGCTTCCATTTTAAGTTTCACAAACATCGGACCTCATTTGAAATATTAATTTAAAGTTTCAATTTTTCTCAATCAATGGAAAACCCACCTAATATTTTGATGTCAAATGCTTCTATTTTAAATTGGAAGCATTTGATTTCAAAATATTAATTTAAGGTTTCAGTTTTCCATAATCAGAGGGAAACCCACCTAATATTTTAATGTCAAATGCTTCCATTTTAAATTTCATGAAGATCATATCTGGTTTTAAATATTAATTTAAAGTTTCAATTTTGCTCAATTAGAGGAAAACCTACCTAATATTTTGATGTCAAATGCTTCTATTTTAAATTGGAAGCATTTGACATCAAAATATTAATTTAATGTTTCAAATATTAACTTGAAGTCTCAGTTTTACACAATCAGAGGAAATCCCACCTAATATTTTAAATGTCAAATGCGTCCATTTTAAATTTTAGGAATATCAGATCTCGTTTGAAATATTAATTTAAAGTTTCAATTTTGCTCAATCAGAGGAAAACCCACCTAATATTCTGATTTCAAATGCTTCAATTTTAAATTTCACAGAGATCCGAGCTCGTTTAAAATATTAATTTCAAGTTTCAATTTTACACAATCGGTGGAAAACCCACCTAATATTTTGATGTCAAATGCTTCCAATTTAAATTTCACAAACATAGGAGCTCGTTTAAAATATTAATTTAAAGTTTCAATTTTTCTCAATAAGAGGAAAACCACCTAATATTTTGATGTCAGATGCTTCTATTTTAAATTTCATGAAGATCTGAGCTCGTTTGAAATATTAATTTAAAGTTTCAATTTCACTCTCGGATGTAAAACATGTCACAAAAAAGTTTTAATTTTGCACGATCAAAGGTAAACCCACCTAATATTTAGCTGTCAAATGCTTCCATTTTAAATTTCATGAACATTAGAGTTCGTTTAAAATATTAATTTAACATTTCAATTTTGCTCAATCAGAGGAAAACCCACCTAATATTTTGATGTCAAATTCTTCTATTTTAAATTGGAAACATTTGACATCAAAATATTAATTTAAAGTTTCAGTTTTACACAATCAGAGGAAAACCCACCTAATATTTTAATGCCAAGTTCTTCCATTTTAAATTTCTTGAAGATCGGATCTCATTTGAAATATTAATTTAAAGTTTCAATTTTGCTCAATCAGAGGAAAACCCACCTAATATTTTGATGTCAAATGCTTCTATTTTAATTTTCACGGAGATCTCAGCTTGTTTGAAATATTAATTTCAAGTTTCAATTTTACACAATTAGTGGAAAACCCACCTAATATTTTGATGTCAAATGCTTCCGATTTAAATTTCATGAAGATCGGAGCTCGTTTGAAATATTAATTTAAATTTCCAATTTTGCTCAATCAAAGGAAAAGCCACATAATATTTTTGTGTCATATGCTTTCATTTTAAATTTCATGAAGATCTAAGCTCGTTTGAAAAATTAATTTAAAGTTTCAATTTTGCTCTCAGACGTAAAATGTGTCACAAAAAAGTTTCAATTTTGCACAAACAGAGATAAACCCACCTAATATTTTGATGTCAAATGCTTCCATTTTAAGTTTCACAAACATCGGACCTCATTTGAAATATTAATTTAAAGTTTCAATTTTTCTCAATCAATGAAAAACCCACCTAATATTTTGATGTCAAATGCTTCTATTTTAAATTGGAAGCATTTGATTTCAAAATATTAATTTAAGGTTTCAGTTTTCCATAATCAAAGGAAAACCCACCTAATATTTTAATGTCAAATGCTTCCATTTTAAATTTCATGAAGATCATATCTGGTTTGAAATATTAATTTAAAGTTTCAATTTTTCTCAATCAAAGGAAAACCCACCTAATATTTTGATGTCAAATGCTTCTACTTTAAATTTCATGGACATCCGAGCTCGTTTGAAATATTAATTTCAAGTTTCAATTTTACACAATCAGTGGAAAACACACCTAATAATTTGTTGTCAAATGCATCCAATTTAAATTTCATGAAGATCGTAGCTCGTTTGAAAAATTAATTTAAAGTTTCAATTTTGCTCAATCAGAGGAAAACCCACCTAATATTTTGATGTCAAATGCTTCCATTTTAAATTTTACGAAGATCTGAGCTCGTTTGAAATATTAATTTAAAGTTTAAATTTTGCTCCTAGACGTAAAATGTGTCCCAAAAAGTTTCAATTTTGCACAATTAGAGGTAAACACACCTTATATTTTGATTTCAAATGATTCCATTTCAAATTTCATGAACATCATAGCTCGTTTGAAATAATAATTTAAACTTTCAATTTTGCTCAATCAGAGGAAAACCCACCTAATATTTTGATGTCAAATGCTTCTATTTTAAATTGTAAGCATTTGACATCAAATATTAATTTAAAGTTTTAGTTTTACACAATCCAAGGAAAACCCACCTAATATTTTAATGTCAAATGCTTCCATTTTAAATTTCATGAAGATCGGATCTCGTTTGAAATATTAATTTTAACTTTCAATTTTCCTCAATCACAGGAAAACCCACCTAATATTTTGATGTCAAATAGTTCTATTTTAAATTGGAATCATTTGACATCAAAATATTAATTTAAATTTTCAAATATTAACTTAAAGTTTAGGTTTTACACAGTCAGAGAAAAACCCACCCAATATTTTAATGTCAAATGTTTCCATTTTAAATTTCATGAATATCAGATCTCATTTGAAATATTACTTTATAGTTTCAATTTTTCTTAATCAGTGGAAAACCCACCTAATATTATGATGTCAAAGGCTTCCAATTTAAATTTCACAAAGATCAGAGCTCATTTGAAATATTAATTTAAAGTCTCAATTTTTCTCAATTAGAGGAAAACCTACCTAAATTTTGATGTCAAATGCTTCCTTTTTAAATTTTACGAAGATCTGAGCTCGTTTGAAATACTAATTTAAAGTTTCAATTTTGCTCCCAGACGTAAAATGTGTCCCAAAAAAGTTTAAATTATGCACAATCAAAGGTAAACCCACCTGATATTTTGATGTCAAATGCTTTTATTTTAAATTTCATGAACAACGAAGGTCGTTTGAAATATTAATTTAAACTTTCAATTTCACTCAAACAAAGGAAAACCCACCTAATATTTTGATGTCAAATGCTTCGATTTTAAATTGGAAGCATTTGACATTAAAATATTAATTTAAAGTTTCAAATATTAATTTCAAGTCTCCATTTTACATAATAAGTGGAAAATCTTCCTAATACTTATATGTCAAATGCTTCCAATTTAAATTTCACGAAGATCGGAGCTCGTTTGAAATATTAAGTTAAAGTTTCAATTTTGCTCAATCAGAGGAAAACCCACCTAATATTTTGATGTCAAATGCTTCCATTTTAAATTGCACAAAGATCTGAGCTCGTTTGAAATATTAATTTAAAGTTTCAATTTTGGTCCCAGACATTAAACGTGTCACAAAAAAGTTTCAATTTTCCACAATCAGAGGTAAACACACCTGATATTTTGATGTCAAATGCTTCCATTTTAAATTTCCTGAACGTCGGAGCTCGTTTGCAATATTAATTTAAACTTTCAATTTTGCTCAATCAGAAGTAAACCCACCTAATAGTTTGATGTTAAATGCTTCTATTTTAAATTGGAAGCATTTGACAACAAAATATTAATTTAAATTTTAAAGATTCATTTTTACACAATCAAACGAAAACCCAACTAATATTTTAATGTAAAATGCTTCTATTTTAAATTACATGAAGATCGGGTCTCGTTTGAAATATTAATTTAAAGTTTCAATTTAGCTCAATCAGAGGAAAACCCACCTAATATTTTGATGTCAAATGCTTCTATTTTAAATTTCACAGAGATCCAAGCTCATTTGAAATATTAATTTAAAGTTTCAATTTTACACAATCAGTGGAAAACCCACCTAATATTTTGATGTAAAATGCTTCCAATTTAAATTTCATGAAGATCGGAGGTCGTTTGAAATATTAATTTAAAGTTTCAATTTTTCTAAATCAGAGGAAAACTCACCTAATATTTTGATGTCAAATGCTTCCATTTTAAATTTCATGAAGATCTGAGCTCATTTGAAATATTAATTTAAAGCTTCAATTTTGCTCCTGGATGTAAAACGTGTCACAAAAAAGTTTCAATTTTGCACAATTAGAGGTAAACTCACCTAATATTTTGATGTTAAATGTTTCAATTTTAAATAAAATGAACATCGGAGCTCGTTTCAAATATTAATTTAAACTTTCAATTTTTCTCAATTAGAGGAAAATCCACCTAATTTTTTGATGTCAAATACTTTTATTTTAAAATGGAAGCATTTGACATTAAAATATTAAATTAAAGTTTCAGTTTTACATAATCAAAGGAAAACCCACCTAATATTTTAATGTCAAATCCTTCCATTTTAAATTTCACGAAGAATAGATCTCGTTTGAAATATTAATTTAAAGTTTCAATATTGCTTAATCAGAGGAAAACCCACCTAATATTTTGATGTCAAATGCTTCTATTCTAAATTTCATGGAGATCCGAGCTCGTTTGAAATATGAATTTCAAGTTTCAATTTTACACAATCAGTGGAAAACCCACCTAAAATTTTGATGTCAAATGCTTCCAATTTAAATTTCATGAAGATCGGAGCTTGTTTAGAATATTAATTTAAAGTTTCAATTTTGCTCAATCAGAGGAAAACTGACATAATATTTTGATGTCAAATGCTTCCATTTTAAATTTCATGAAGATCTGAGCTTGTTTGAAATATTAATTTAAAGTTTCAATTTTGCTCCCAGATGTAAAACATGTCACAAAAAAGTTTCAATTTTGCAAAATCAGACGTAAACCCACCTAATATTTTGATGTCAAATGCTTTCATTTTAAATTTCATGAACATCAGAGCTTGTTTGAAATATTAATTTAAACTTTCAATTTTACTCAATTAGAGGAAAACCCACCTAATATTTTCATGTCAAATGCTTCTATTTTAAATTTCATGGAGATCCAAGCTCATTTGAAATATTAATTTAAAGTTTCAATTTTACACAATCAGTGGAAAACCCACCTAATATTTTGATGTAAAATGCTTCCAATTTTAATTTCATGAAGATCGGAGGTCATTTGAAATATTAATTTAAAGTTTCAATTTTTTTGAATCAGAGGAAAATTCACCTAATATTTTGATGTCAAATGCTTCCATTTTAAATTTCACGAAGATCTAAGCTCGTTTGAAATATTAATTTAAAGCTTCAATTTTGCTCCTGGATGTAAAACGTGTCACAAAAAAGTTTCAATTTTGCACAATCAGAGGAAAATCCACCTAATTTTTTGATGTCAAATACTTTTATTTTAAAATCGAAGCATTTGACATTATAATATTAAATTAAAATTTCACTTTTACATAATCAAAGGAAAACCCACCTAATATTTTAATGTCAAATGCTTCCATTTTAAATTTCATGAAGAATAGATCTCGTTTGAAATATTAATTTAAAGTTTCAATATTGCTCAATCAAAGGAAAACCCACCTAATATTTTGATGTCAAATGCTTCTATTTTAAATTTCACGGAGATTCGAGCTCGTTTGAAATATTAATTTCAAGTTTCAATTTTAGACAATCAGTGGAAAACCCACCTAATATTTTGATGTCAAATGCTTCCAATTTAAATTTCATGAAGATCAGAGCTTGTTTAGAATATTAATTTAAAGTTTCAATTTTTCTCAATCAGAGGAAAACTGACATAATATTTTGATGTCAAATGCTTCCATTTTAAATTTCATGAAGATCTGAGCTTGTTTGAAATATTAATTTAAAGTTTCAATTTTGCTCCCGGACGTAAAATGTGTCACAAAAAAGTTTCAATTTTGCACAATCAAACGTAAACCCCCCTAATATTTTGATGTCAAATGCTTTCATTTTAAATTTCATGAACATCGGAGCTTGTTTGAAATATTAATTTAAACTTTCAATTTTACTCAATTAGAGGAAAACCCACCTAATATTTTCATGTCAAATGCTTCTATTTTAAATTGGAAGCATTCGAAATCAAAATATTAATTTAAAGTTTCAATTTTACACAATCTGAGGAAAACCCACCTAATATTTTAATGTCAAATGCTTCCATTTTAAATTTCACAAAGATCGGATCTCATTTGAAATATTAATTTAAAGTTTCAATTTTTCTCAATCAGAGGAAAACCCACCTAATAT
>MU223214.1:1296610-1340604 GCA_018584345.1 Thuja plicata
TTGAAATATTAATTTCAAGTTTCAATTTTACACAATCAGTGGAAAACCCACCAAATATTTTGATGTCAAATGCTTCCAATTTAAATTTCACGAAGATCGGAGCTCATTTGAAATATTAATTTAAAGTATAAATTTTTCTCAATCAGAAGAAAACCCACATAATATGTTGATGTCAAATGCTTTCATTCTAAATTTCATGAAGAATCTGAGCTCGTTTGAAAAATTAATTTAAAGTTTCAATTTTGCTCCGGGATGTAAAACGTGTCACAAAAAGGTTTCAATTTTGCACAATCAGAGGTAAACCCACCTAATATTTTGATGTCCAATGCTTCCATTTTAAGTTTCACAAACATCGGATCTCGTTTGAAATATTAATTTGAAATTTGAATTTTGCTCAATCAAAGGAAAACCCACCTAATATTTTGATGTCAAATGCTTCTACTTTAAATTGGAAGCATTTCACATCAAAATATTAATTTGAAGTTTCAGTTTTCCACAATCAGAGGAAAACCCACTTAATATTTTAATGTCAAATGCTTCCATTTTAAATTTCACGAAGATCAGATCTCATTTTAAATATTAATTTAAAGTTTCAATTTTGTTGAATCAGAGGAAAACCAACCTAATACTGTGATGTCAAATGCTTCTACTTTAAATTTCGTGGACATCTGAGCTCGTTTGAAATCTTAATTTCAAGTTTTAATTTTACACAATCAGTGGAAAACTTGCCTAATAATTTGATATCAAATGCTTCCAATTTAAATTTCATGAAGATCGAAGCTCATTTGAAATATTAATTTAAAGTTTCAATTTTCCTCAATCAGAGGAAAACCCACCTAATATTTTGATGTCAAATGATTTTATTTAAAATTTCACGAAGATCTGAGCTTGTTTAAAATATTAATTTAAAGTTTCAATTTTTCTCCCGGATGTAAAACGTGTCCCAAAAAAGTTTCAATTTTGCACAATCAGAGGTAAACCCACCTAACATTTTAACGTAAAATGATTACATTTTAAATTTCATGAACATCGGAGCTCATTTGAAATATTAATTTAAACTTTCAATTTTGCTAAATCAGAAGAAAACCCACCTAATATTTTGATGTCAAATGATTCTATTTTAAATTGGAAGCATTTGACATGAAAATATTAATTTAAAGTTTCAAATATTAATTTAAAGTTTCATTTTTACACAATAAGAGGAAAGCCCACCTAATATTTTAATGTCAAATGCTTCCATTTTACATTTCATGAAGATCGGATCTCGTTTGAAATATTACTTTAAAGTTTCAATTTTGCTCAATCAGAGGAAAACCCACCTAATATTTTGATGTCAAATTCTTCCATATTAAATTTCACAAACATCGGAGCTTGTTTCAAATATTAATTTAAAGTTTCAATTTTGCTCAATCAGAGGAAAACCCACCTAATATTTTGATGTCAAATGCTTCTATTTTAAATTGAAAGCATTTGACATCAAAATATTAATTTAAAGTTTCAGTTTTACATAATCAAAGGAAAACCCACCTATTATGTTAATGTCAAATGCTTCCATTTTAAATTTCACGAAGATCGGATCTTGTTTGAAATATTAATTTAAAGTTTCAATTTTGGTCAATTAGAGGAAGACCCACCTAATATTTTGATGTCAAATTTTTATATTTTAAATTTCACAGAGATCCGAGATCATTTGAAATATTAATTTAAATTTTCAATTTTACACAATCAATGGAAAACCCACCTAATATTTTGATTTCAAATGCTTCCAATTTAAATTTCACGAAGATTGAAGCTCATTTTTAAATATTAATTTAAAGTTTGAATTTTGCTTAATCAGAGGAACACCCACCTAATATTTTGATGTCGAATGCTTCTATTTTAAATTTCATGGAGATCCAAGCTCATTTGAAATATTAATTTCAAGTTTCAATTTTACACAATCAGTGGAAAACCCACGTAATATTTTGATGTCAAATGCTTCCAATTTAAATTTCATGAAGATCAAAGCTTGTTTGAAATATTAATTTAAAGTTTTAATTTTGCTCAATCAAAGAAAAAACCACTTAATATTTTGATATCAAATGCTTCCATTTTAAATTTCATGAATATCTGAGCTCGTTTGAAATATTAATTTAAGGCTTCAATTTTGCTCCCTGATGTAAAACATATCACAAAAAAGTTTCAATTTTGCACAATCAGAGGTAAACCCACCTAATATGTTTATGTCAAATTCTTCCATTTTAAATTTCATGAACATCAAAGCTCATTTGAAATATTAATTTAAAGTTTCAATTTTTCTTAATCAGAGGAAAACCCACCTAATATATTGATGTCAAATGCTTCTATTTTAAATTGGAAGCATTTAACTTCAAAATATTAATTTAAAGTTTCAAATATTAATTTAAAGTTTCAGTTTTACACAATCAAAGGAAAACCCACCTAATATTTTAATGTCAAATTCTTCCATTTTAAATTTCACGAAGATCAAATATCGTTTAAAATATTAATTTAAAGTTTCAATTTCACTCAATCAGAGGAAAACCCACCTAATATTTTGATGTCAAATGTTTGTATTTTAGATTTCACAGAGATCAGAGATCGTTTGAAATATTAATTTAAAGTTTCAATTTTACACAATCAGTGGAAAACCCACCTAATATTTTGATGTTAAATGCTTCCAATTTAAATTTCACGAAGATCGGAGCTCGTTTGAAATATTAATTTAAAGTTTCAATTTTGCTCAATCAAAGGAAAACCCACATAATATTTTGGTGTCAAATGCTTTCATTTTAAATTTCATGAAGATCTGAGCTCGTTTGAAAAATTAATTTAAAGTTTCAATTTTTCTCCCGGACGTAAAACCTATGACAAAAAAGTTTCAATTTTGCACAATCAGAGGTAAACCCACCTACTATTTTGATGTCAAATGCTTCCATTTTAAGTTTCACAAACATCGGATATCATTTGAAATATTAATTTAAAGTTTCAATTTTGCTTAATCAAAGGAAAACCCACCTAATATTTTGATGTCAAATGCTTCTATTTTAAATTAGAAGCATTTGACATCAAAATATTAATTTAAAGTTTCAGTTTTCCACAATCAGAGGAAAACCCACCTAATATTTTATTGTCAAATGCTTCCTTTTTAAAGTTCATGAAGATCGGATCTCATTTGATATATTAATTTAAATTTTCAATTTTGCTCAATCAGAGAAAAACCCAGCTAATATTTTGATGTCAAATGCTTCTACTTTAAATTTCACAGAGATCTAAGCTTGTTTGAAATATTAATTTAAAGTTTCAATTTTGCTATCGGACGAAAAATGTGTCCCAAAAAAGTTTCAACTTTACATAATCAGAGGTAAACCCATCTAATATTTTGATGTAAAATGATTCCATTTTAAATTTCACAAACATTGGAGCTCATTTTGTAACGCCCCGCCAGGGAACCCAAGAGAGATTAACCTAGAAGATGTCACTATGTGTGCTGAATAATTTTTTTTTAAAAGTTAACATAAAGAAACATACAATCATACGGAAGTGATTACCATTTATACACATGTCTTACACTCACATAGATTACACAACTCAAGGGTTCCATGAAGTTGAATTACTTAAAGCAAAACATGACTAACAATATAACAAAAGATTCCATCTGATTAAACATAACAAATACAACTTACATAATCATAATTACAATCCTCATGGATAACCATGAACCCGCCATGAACTCACATCTATTGCACATGTCACAGGGTATGTAGTAATCACTCTAAACTACTTAATATTACAATGTCTAGATTAGGTATCACATGCGATATACTAATACAAGATTACAATAATCAAATTTCATAATAAATGATGAAGGAACATAAAGAGCTCATTCGCAAGAAACCATCAAGCACTTGGTACAAGGACATCAAATCTCAATGGATAAAGAATCACTACCACCTGTCCTTGTGGAACCATAAAGGTCCACCCCACCGTGCTGAGGAGATAACAACAGATCCCAATCAGATATCCAAAACCAACAAGGCATAGCCACTAAGCAAGGGATCCTGATAGCTTTCTAATCTGGTGTACTAACCATCATAAAAGGTAAGACTCACTAATCCAGAGGCAACTGACAATGTAGGAAATCTAGCATGTGTAAAGGAAGGTGTCATCATGTACATCT
Organism: Thuja plicata; assembly: GCA_018584345.1. NCBI lineage: Eukaryota > Viridiplantae > Streptophyta > Pinopsida > Cupressales > Cupressaceae > Thuja > Thuja plicata. The sequence continues at coordinate 1,300,788 of MU223214.1, forward strand.
ACCCTTAAGTTTAGCCTAGATAATCACAATGGATTTTAGCACCTAAGTGACCATACACAGAGCTAATGTCCTCTCATACTGACAAGGCCCACTAACTATGTCAGGTACCTCGCAGGGCACCTAACATCTTCTCAATACCATCTTAGCCTATACTAGAACTCAAGCATGGGTGAGGGCACATGTTATTAATTCATTTTAATCTCTCAAATATGTCTTTAATTATCACTTACTAAGAAACTCCACAATAAGCAATCCACTAGTCTCTTACAGACACGGAACTTATTGCAAGCCACCTCCTACTACACATCTAGGTAACCTACCCTAGGCTCAAAGATTCTAACAGCTCTAGCATAGGTCACAACCCTAGTGTACCCCAAATTAGTATCCCATACAACAGGAACGACCACATAGGTACACTAGCAAACTACAAAATTGAAAGGGTCATCATGGTCAGTTTAGGGCAATATCTGACAACACACACACACCATGAAATAATAGAAAAGATAAACACTTCCCGCCATCCTCTGTATACATCCTAGGTTATCTAATGTCCCAGATAACAACATATACAAGCACAAGAGATCCATAAGATGCATAAAAATGAAAATGTCCTAAAGGACTAAAAATGAACATAAGTGAATAACATTTTCATCTGATTAAAACCCTCCACATGCATAAAACAAATTCCCTTTATGCATTAATAAATCAGAACAACAATAATCATTTTTGATTAATCAATCATATTTATTAGAAAATCATTTTAAAATATCAGCTATAGTTAATAATTAATATATTAATTTAAAACTAATATTATACTTATATTAATCTAAATCAATAATTAATTAATAAAATCATATTTAACATGTAATATAATAAACTAAATCTATTAACAAATTAATAATAAAACACCATTAAAATTTAATTAACTCTTAACAAAATTAAATAAACTATCCAAACCAATTTAAAATTAAATTAAATTAAAATTAACTTAAATTAAAAATTAAATTAAATAAATATAAAAAAAAAATAATTAATAATATATAAATTACACTGTTTTTTTTTTTAAAAACATAAAAATAACAATGAGTTAGGGGGGGCCCACGCGGGTTTCCCACCCCTGTGCATAAAGCGTTGTCCCTATAGGATAGTGGGGGGCCCGCAGGGTACCCTCTCCCTACACCACAGAGCACTGTCCTTTAAAAGGACTAACGATGGGGGGGGACCACCACCCTCCCTACTATAGTTTATGCTACAGTTTTGGGGATAGTGGGGATGGTGTCCCACCTCCCCTACACTTTTAACATTTTAAATTTTTTTAAATTTTTTTTCCTTTTTTATATTTAAAACTGTGAAACAACATTAGTTTGTTTTTATTTTATTTCATTTCTTTATGTATTTATTTTTATTAAATCCGAAAACAGAACCAAAGAAAATTAAAAGGGAAAATGACTTTTGTCTTTTCTAATTTTTTTTTTACCACTGGTGATTTTTTTTAATTCACTTTGTATTGTATTTTTTAACAAAGAGTTGAATTTTTTTCAACTCATTTAATTTTCCCAAAGAAAATACTAGGAAATTAAATATTTTATTTTTCCCTATAGTTTAGACCATAAACAGGATTGATTTTTCAATTTATAGGAGTTCTAGAAGAGATATAAACATGACATTTTGACAGCATGTTTGTACTATAGGAAGGAATACATAATCATGAAAACCATAGATCCAAGCTCCTCCAAAACCCTGAAAATAATAAAACAATAAATAATTATAAATTTAATTTCTTCAATAGTATAAACTATATCAAGGGTTTAATTTTTTCATTTTCTAGGAGATCTACAGGGAATTTCTTCCCAAAATTTTGATAGCATAACCCTACGATGCTAAGATTATAGAAAAATGATAGAAATATAGATATAGGGTTTCTAGAAACACCCAAAAAATATAGAAAACATCCATAAGCCATTTAAAGGCCAAATTTAAGGAACATGCATTAGAATAACACAAAAAACCTCAGATCTATGAAATGGAATCCATGCAAGGAAAATGAAACCTACCTTTAATCTAACACAAGAAACATAAGAATGTAGCTTGGAGGATGAAAGTAGATCTAAAACCCTCAAGCTAAATTCAACCATAGATATGGCACAATGTAGATCTAAACACACACACACACAAGCAATAGAAAATTCTAAGACTTCAAAGCAACCAAGATCCACAACAATCCACAATTCTTCAAAGACCCAAAATCACCAAGAGCTCTCCAATTCTCAAAAACCTGTTATGAGAGAATGAATGACCAATTCCACCTAAAGAGATTCAAATTCCCCAAAACATGCAAAGGTGAATGACAACTCCCTAGTCAATCCCTAATTTAACTCAGCTTCAAAATTGAAAGTAAATCCAAATTAATTAAATAAAATATGCTTTATTTCCACAACTCAACTTAGACTCCTAATTACAAGTTAAGATATTTTGAATTTGAAATACTTTTTCAACACAATTATGCACATGTAATTAATTAAATATTTAATTAAATAGATTAAATATTTATGTCATAATAATGCATGCAACCAAATATTTAATTATTTAATTAATAATATAAGCACATACAATATAGTTTTCAATTAAATATTTAAATAAATCAAAATATTCAAATATTTCAATTTAATTAATTATTTAAAATAACCTTAGGATATAATTACATCATTAATTCAACTATAATCCATTAATTCATTAAACATGGAAAATAACTCAATAATCCAAAAATCACCTGAAAGCATAATCAAGCAATACACACACAAAATCAAGAGAGAGGGTATTCAAATTCTGTAAACCTAGACAAATCTAGATAAGGTAGTCATACTAAAACTCATCCAACATTAGGATGATTAGGCTTAGGTTAGGGTTTTGGATCTGTATGTTACCTCCCTTGTTTACCATTAAGATCAATATTTATGGGCACGCTCACTCCTTCCAATTCATGGAAGATGATGCCCTGTACCTACAATCCTGTCATCAAATAATATGCATGTACATACATAATATAATATCACAATCAATGATAGGGATCGGTCGAACATCTAGATCTCACCAAAGAAAGTAACTACATCTCCGTCCTATACCACAACAACACATCAACAAGTACATTCACATATAAGACAACTATACACATGCGAGTATGGGGTAAGTATATCATAATCTAAAATTGACATATAATAATCAACATCATCAAATCATCACATCTATATATGCATAAGGTAAAATCATAACATCATAAATAGGTATCATCATCAAATGAAATAATATCAGCTCACATGAAATGTGGCCTAAAAGAATCTGGCCAAACAATTGAAACAAATGCCTAAAGAGTACGACATCCTAAACTAAAAATAAAAACACAAGTGGGTATTACACGTTTGAAATATTAATTTAAACTTTCAATTTTGCTCAATCAGAGGAAAAACCACCTAATATTTTGATGTCAAATGCTTCTATTTTAAATTGGAAGCCTTTGACATCAAAATATTAATTTAAAGTTACAAATATTAATTTAAAATTTCATTTTTACACAATAAGAGGAAAAACCACCTAATATTTTAATGTCAAATGCTTCCATTTTAAATTTCATGAAGATAAGATCTCGTTTGAAATATTACTTTAAAGTTTCAATTTTGCTCAATCAGAGGAAAACCCACCTAATATTTTTATTTCAAATGCTTCTATTTTCAATTTCATAGAGATTTGATCTCATTTGAAATATTAATTTCAAGTTTCAATTTTATACAATAAGTGGAAAACCCACCTAATATTTTGATGTCAAATGCTTCCAATTTAAATTTCATGAAGATCGAAGCTTGTTTGAAACATTAATTTAACATTTTAATTTTTCACAATCAGAGGAAAAGCCACCTAATATTTTGCTATCAAATGCTTCCATTTTAAATTTCATGAATATCTGAGCTCGTTTGAAATATTAATTTAAAGTTTCAATTTTGCTCCCGGACGTAAAATGTGTCACAAAAAATTTTCATTTTTGCACAATCAGAGGTAAACCCACCTAATATTTTGATGTCAAATTCTTCCATTTTAAATTTCACGAACATCAGAGCTTGTTGGAAATATTAATTTAAAGTTTCAATTTTGCTCAATCAAAGGAAAACCCACCTAATATTTTGATGTCAAATGCTTCTATTTTAAATTGGAAGCACTTGACATCAAAATATTAATTTAAAGTTTCAAATATTAATTTAAAGTTTCACTTTTACACAATCAAAGGAAAACCCACCTAATATTTTAATGTCACATGCTTCCATTTTAAATTTCACGAAGATCAGATCTCGTTTAAAATATTAATTTAAAGTTTCAATTTTTCTCAATCAGTAGAAAACACACCTAATATTTTGATGTCAAATGTTTCTATTTCAAATTTCATGGAGATTCGAGATCATTTGAAATATTAATTTAAAGTTTCAATTTTACACAATCAGTGGACAATGCACCTAATATTTTTATGTCGAAAGCTTCCAATTTAAATTTCACGAAGATTGAAGCTCATTCTTAAATATTAATTTAAAGTTTCATTTTTTCCAATCAGATGAAAACCCACCTAATATTTTGATGTCAAATGCCTCCATTTTAAATTTCACAAAGATCTGAGCTCATTTGAAATATTAATTTAAATTTTCAATTTTTCTCCCGGACATAAAATGTGTCACAAAAAAGTTTCAATTTTGCACAATTAGAGGTAAACCCACCTAATATTTTGATGTCAAATGCTTCCATTTTAAATTTCATGAACATTAACTCGTTTGAAATATTAATTTAACCTTTCAATTTTGGTCAATCAGAGGAAAACCCACCTAATATTTTGATGTCAAATGCTTCTATTTTAAATTGCAAGCATTTGACATCAAAATATAAATTTAAAGTTTCAAATATTAATTTAAAATTTAAGTTTTACACAATCAAAGGAAAACACACCTAATATTTTAATGTCAAATGCCTCCATTTTAAATTTCATGAAGATCGAATCTCATTTGAAATATTAATTAAAAGTTTCAACTTTTCTTAATCAGAGGAAAACCCACCTAATATTTTGATGTCAAATGCTTCTATTTTAAATTTCACAGAGATCCGAGCTTGTTTGAAATATTAATTTAAAGTTTCAATTTTACACAATTAGTGGAAAACCCACCTAATATTTTGATGTCAAATGCTTCCAATTTAAATTTCATGAACATCAGAGTTGGTTTGAAATATTAATTTAACATTTCAATTTTTCTCAATTAGAGGAAAACCCACGTAATATTTTGATGTTAAATGCTTCTATTATAAATTGGAAGCATTTCACATCAAAATATTAATTTAAAGTTTCAAATATTAATTTAAAGTTTCAGTTTTACACAATCAGAGGAAAACCCACCTAATTTTTTAATGTCAAATACTTCCATTTTAAATTTCATGAAGATCGGATCTCATTTCAAATATTAATTTTAAGTTTCAAATTTTCTCAATCAGAGGAAAACCCACCTAATGTTTTGATGTCAAATACTTGTATTTGAAATTTCATAGATATTTGAGCTCGTTTGAAATATTAATTTCAAGATTCAATTTTACACAATCAGTGGAAAACCCACCTAATATTTTGATGTCAAATACTTCAAATTTAAATTTTATGAAGATCAGAGCTCGTTTGAAATATTAATTTAAAGTTTCAATTTTGATCAATCAGAGGAAAACCCACCTAATAGTTTGATGTCAAATGCTTCCATTTTAAATTTAATGAAGATCTGAGCACATTTGAAATATTAATTTAAAGTTTCAATTTTGCTCTCAGAGGTAAAATGTGTCACAAAAAATTTTCAATTTTGCACAATCAAAGGTAAAACTACCTAATATTTTGATGTCAAATTCTTCCATTTTAAATTTCACGAACATCGGAGCTTGTTTGAAATATTAATTTCAAATTTTAATTTTACATAATCAGTTGAAAACCCACCTAATATTTTGATTTCAAATGCTTCCAATTTAAATTTCATGATGATCGAAGCTCATTTGAAATATTAATTTAAAGTTTCAATTTTTCTCAATCAGAGGAAAACCCACCTAATATTTTTATGTCATATGCTTCCATTTTAAATTTCACAAAGATCTGAGCTTGTTTGGAATATTCATTTAAAGTTCCAATTTTACTCCCCGACATAAAATGTGTCACAAAAAAGTTTCAATTTTGCACAAATAGAGGTAAACCAACCTAATATTTTCATTTCAAATGCTTCCATTTTAAATTTCACGACCATCGGAGCTCGTTTTAAATATAAATTTAAACTTTCAATTTTTCTCAATTAGAGGAAAACGCACCTAATATTTTGATGTCAAATGCTTCTATTTTAAATAGGAAGCATTTGACATCAAAATATTAATTTAAAGTTTCTATTTTACACAATCAAAGGAAAACCCACCTAATACTTTAATGTCAAATTCTCCCATTTTAAATTTCACAAAGATTGGATCTCGTTTGAAATATAAATGTAAAATTTCAATTTTTCTCAATCACAGGAAAACCCACCTAATATTTTGATGTCAAATGCTTCTATTTTAAATTTTACAAATATCCAAGCTTGTTGTAAATATTAATTTCAGTTTCAATTTTACACAATCAGTGAAAAACTCACCTATTATTTTCATGTCAAATGCTTCCAATTTTATATTCATGAAAAATCGGAGCTCATTTGAAATATTAATTTAAATTTTCAATTTTTTTGAATCAGAGGAAAACCCACCTAATATTTTGATGTCAATTGCTTCCATTTTAAATTTCATGAAGATCTAAGCTAGTTTGAAATATTAATTTAAAGTTTCAATTTTGCTCCTGAACGTAAAACGTGTCACAAAAAAGTTTCAATTTTGCACAATCAGAGGTAAACCCACCTAATATTTTGATGTCAAATGCTTCCTTTTTAAATTTCATGAACATCGGAGCTCATTTCAAATATTAATTTAAACTTTCAATTTTGCTCAATCAGAGGAAAACCCACCTAATATTTTGATGTCAAATGCTTCTATTTTAAATTGGAAGCATTTGACATCACAATATTAATTTAAAGTTTCAAATATTAATTTAAATTTTTAGCTTTACAAAATTAGAGGAAATCCCACCTAGTATTTTAATGTCAAATGCTTCCATTTTAAATTGCAAGAATATCAGATCTCGTTTGAAATATAAATTTAAAGTTTCAATTTTCCTCAATCAGAGGAAAACCTAGAAAATATTTTGATGTCAAATGCTTCTATTTTAAATTTCATGTAGATCTGAGCTCATTTGAAATATTAATTTCATGTGTCAATTTTACACAATCTGTAGAAAACACACCTAATATTTTGATGTCAAATGCTTCCAATTTAAATTTCATGAAGATCGAAGCTCATTTGAAATATTAATTTAAACTTTCAATTTTGCTCCTAGACGTAAAACATGTCACAAAAAAGTTTCAATTTTGCACAATCAAAGGTAAACCCACCTAATATTTTGATGTCAAATGCTTAATTTTTAAATTTCATGAACATCGGAGCTCGTTTGAAATATTAATTTTAACTTTCAATTTTACTAAATCAGAGGAAAACCCACCTATTTTTTTGTAGACAAATCCTTCTATTTTAAATTGGAAGCATTTGACATCAAAATATTAATTTAAAGTTTTAGTTTTACACAATCAGAAGAAAACCCACCTAATATTTTAATTTCAAATGCTTCCATTTTAAATTTCATGAAGATCGGATCTCATTTGAAATATTAATTTAAAGTTTGAATTTTGCTCAATCGAAGGAAAACCCACCTAATATTTTGATGTCAAATTCTTCTATTTTAAATTTCACAGAGATCCAAGCTTGTTAGAAATATTAATTTCAAGTTTCAATTTTACACAATCAGTGGAAAACCCACCTACTATTTTGATGTCAAATGCTTCCAATTTAAATTTCACAAAGATCGGAGCTCGTTTGAAATATTAATTTAAAGTTTCAATTTCACTCAATCAGAGGAAAATCACCTAATATTTTGATGTCAAATGCTTCCATTTTAAATTTCATGAAGATCTGAGCTATTGGAAATATTAATTTAAAGTTTCAAATTTACTCCTAAACGTAAAACGCGTCACAAAAAAGTTTGAATTTTGCACAAACAGAGGTAAGGCAACCTAATATTTTGATGTCAAATGATTCAATTTTAAATTTCATGGACATAAGAGCTCATTTGAAATATTAATTTAAACTTTCAATTTTGACCAATCAGAGGAAAACCCACCTAATATTTTGATCTCAAATTCTTCTATTTTAAATTGAAAGCATTTGACATCAAATTATTATTTTAAAGTTTCAAATATTAATTTAAAGATTCAACTTTACATAATCAGAGGAAAACCCACCTAATATTTTATTGTCAAATGCTTCCATTTTAAATTTCACGAAGATCAGTTCTCATTTGAAATATTAATATGAAGTTTCAATTTTGCTAAATCAGAGGAAAACCCACTTAATATTTTTATGTCAAATACTTCTATTTTAAATTTCACGGAGATCTGAGCTTGTTTGAAATATTAATTTCAAGTTTCAATTCTACACAATCAGTGGAAACCCCATGTAATATTTTGATGTCAAATGCTTCTAATTTAAATTTCACAAAGATCAGAGCTCGTTTGATATATTAATTTAAAGTTTCAATTTTGCTAAATCAGAAGAAAACCCACCTAATAGTCTAATTTCAAATGCTTCCATTTTAAATTTCATGAAGATTTGAGCTCATTCAAAAGTAAACCCACCTAATATTTTAATGTCAAATGCTTCCATTTTAAATTTAATGAACATCGGAAGTCGTTTGAAATATTAATTTAAATTTTCTATTTTTCTCAATCAGAGGAAAACCCACCTAATATTTTGATGTCAAATGCTTCTATTTTATATTTCACGAAGATCGAAGCTCATTTAAAATATTAAATTCAAGTTTCAATTTTACACAATCGGTGGAAAACCCACCTAATATTTTAATGTCAAATGCTTCCAATTTAAATTTCATGAAGATCAGAGCTCGTTTGGAATATTAATTGAAATTTTTAATTTTGCTCAATCAAAGGAAAACCCACCTAATATTTTGATGTCAAATGCTTTCATTTTAAATTTCAGGAAGATCTGAGCTCGTTTGAAATGTTAATTTAAAGTTTCAATTTTGCTCCCGGACGTAAAACGTGTCACAAAAAAGTTTCAATTTTGCACAGTCAGAGGTAAACCAACCTAATATTTTGATGTCAAATGCATTCATTTTAAATTTCATGAACAGCAGAGCTCATTTGAAATATTAATTTATACTTTCAATTTGGCTCAATCAGAGGAAAACCCGCCTAATATTTTGATGTCAAATGCTTTTACTTTAAATTGGAAGCATTTGACATCAAATTATTAATTTAAAATTTCAGTTTTACACAATCAGAGGAAAACCCACCTAATATTTTAATGTCAAATGCTTCCATTTTAAATTTCATGAAGATCAGATCTCATTTGAAATATTAATATAAAGTTTCAATTTTGCTCAATCATAGGAAAACCCACAGAGATCCGAGCTTGTTTAGAAATATTAATTTTAGGTTTTAATTTTACACAATCAGTGGAAAACCCACTGAATATTTTGATTTTAAATGCTTCCAATTTAAATTTCATGAAGATCGGAGCTTGTTGGAAATATTAATTTAAAGTTTCAATTTGGGTCAATCAGAGGAAAACCCACCTAATATTTTGATGTCAAATGCTTCTATTTTAAATTTCATGAAGATCTGAGCTCATTTGATATGTTAATTTAAAGTTTTAATTTTTCTCTCGGAGGTAAAACATGTCAGAAAAAGTTTCAATTTTGTACAATCAAAGGTAATCCCACCAAATATTTTGATGTCAAATGCTTCCATTTTAAATTTCATGAACATTGGAGCTCGTTTGAAATATTAATTTAAAGTTTCAATTTTGCTCAATCAAAGGAAAACCCACCTAATATTTTGAAGTCAAATGCTTCCATTTTAAATTTCACGTACATCGGAGCTCATTTGAATTATTAATTTAAACTTTCAATTTTGCTCAATCAGAGGAAAACCCACCTAATATTTTGATGTCAAATACTTCTATTTTAAATTGGAAGCATTTGACATCAAAATATTAATTTAAAGTTTCATATATTAATTTAAAGTTTTAGTTTTACACAATTATTGGAAAACCCCCCTAATATTTTCATGTCAAATACTTCCATTTCAAATTTCATGAATATCAGATCTCATTTGAAATATTAATTTAAAGTTTCAATTTTTCTTAATCAGAGGAAATCCCACCTAATATTTTGATGTCAAAAGATTCTATTTTAAATTTCATGGAGATCTGAGCGCGTTTGAAATATTAATTTCAAGTTTTAATTTTAAACAATCAGTGGAAAACCCACCTAATATTTTAATGTCAAATGCTTCCAATTTAAATTTCACAAAGATCGGAGCTTGTTAGAAATATTAATTTAAAGTTTCAATTTTGCTCAATCAGATGAAAACCCACCTAATATTTTGATGTCAAATGCTTCCATTTTAAATTTTACAAAGATCTGAGCTCCTTTGAAATATTAATTTAAAGTTTCAATTTTCCTCCTGGACATACAACGTGTCACAAAAAAGTTTCAATTTTGCACAATCAGAGGTAAACCCACCTAATATTTTGATGTCAAATGCTTCCATTTTAAATTTCATGAATATCTGAGCTCGTTTGAAATATTAATTTAAACTTTCAATTTTGCTCAATCAGAGGAAAACCCACCTTATATTTTGATGTCAAATGCTTCTATTTTAAATTTCACGAAGATCTAACCTCATTTGAAATATTAATTTTGAGTTTCAATTGTACACAATACATGGAAAACCCACCTAATATTTGTATGTCAAATGCTTCCAATTTAAATTTCATGAAGATTGGAGCTCATTTGAAATATTAATTTAAATTTTCAATTTTGCTCAATCAGAGGAAAACCCACCAAATATTTTGATGTTAAATGCTTCCATTTTAAATTTCATGAAGATCTGAGCTAGTTTGAAATATTAATTTAAAGTCTCAAATTTGCTACTAATCATAAAATGTGTCACAAAAAAGTTTCAGTTTTGCACAATCGGACGTAAAGCCACCTAATATTTTGTTGTCAAATGATTCTATTTTAAATTTAACAAACATCAGAGGACATTTGAAATATTAATTTAAACTTTCACTTTTGCTCAATCAGAGGAAAACCCACCTAATATTTTGATGTCAAATGCTTCTATTTTAAATTGGAAGCATTTGAAATCAAGAATATTAATTTAAAGTTTTAGTTTTACACAATCGAAGAAAAACCCACCTAATATTTTAACGTCAAATGCTTCCATTTTAAATTTCATAACGATCGGATCTTGTTTGAAATATTAATTTAAAGTTTCAATTTTGCTTAATCAGAGGAAAACCAACCTAATATTTTGATGTCAAATGCTTCTATCTTAAATTTCACAGAGATCCGAGTTCATTTGAAATATTAATTTAAAGTTTCAATTTTACACAATCAGGGGAAAACCCACCTAATATTTTGATGTCAAATGCTTGAAATTTTAATTTCATGAAGATTGGAGCTCGTTTGAAATATTAATTTAAAGTTTCAATTTTTCTCGATCAGAGGAAAACCCACCTAATATTTTGATGTTAAATAAATTTCACGAAGATCTGAGATTGTTTGAAATATTAATTTATAGTTTCAATTTTTCTAATGGACATAAAATGTGTCACAAAACAATTTCAATTTTGCACAATCAGAGGTAAACCCACCTAATATTTTGATGTCAAATGCTTCCATTTTAAATTTCAAAAACATCAGAGCTCATTTGAAATATTAATTTAAACTTTCAATTTTGCTCAATCAGAGGAAAACCCACCTAATATTTTGATGTCAAATGCTTCTATTTTAAATTGGAAGCATTTCACATCAAAATATTAATTTAAAGTTTCAAATATTAATTTAAAGTTTTAGTTTTACACAATCAGAGGAAAACCCAACTAATATTTTAATGTCAAATGCTTCCATTTTAAATTTCACAAAGTTTGGATCTCATTTGAAATATTAATTTAAAGTTTTAATGTTTCTCAATGAGAGGAAAGCCCACCTAATATTTTGATGTCAAATGCTTGTATTTTAAATTTCATGGAGATCCAAGCTCATTTGAATTATTAATTTCAAGTTTCAATTTTACACAATCAGGGGAAAACCAACCTAGTATTTTAATTTCAAATGCTTCCAATTTAAATTTCATGAAGATCAGAGCTTGTTTGAAATATTAATTTAAAGTTTCAATTTTTCTCAATTAGAGGAAAACCCACGCAATATTTTTATGTCAAATGCTTCCATTTTAAATTTTATGAAGATCTGAGCTCCTTTGAAATATTAATTTAAAGTTTCAATTTTGCTCCCGGATGTACAATGTGTCAAAAAAATGTTCAATTTTGCACAATGAGAGGTAAACCCACCTAATATTTTGATGTCAAATGCTTCCATTTTAAATTTCACAAACATCGGAGCTCATTTAAAATATTAATTTAAACTTTCAATTTTGCTCAATCAGAGGAAAACCCACCTAATATTTTGATGTCAAATCCTTCCATTTTAAATTTCACAAAGATCAGATCTCATTTGAAATATTAATTTAATGTTTTATTTTTGGTCAATCAGAGGAAAACCCACCTAATATTTTGATGTCAAATGCTTCTATTTTAAATTGGAAGCATTTGACATCAAAATATTAATTTAAAGTTTCAAATATTAATTTAAAGTTTTAGATTTACACAATCTGAGGAAAACCCACCTAATATTTTAATGTCAAATGCTTCCATTTTAAATTTCACAAAAATTGGATCTCGTTTGAAATATTAATTTTAAGTTTCAATTTTGCTTAATTAGAGGAAAACCCACCTAATATTTTTATGTCAAATACTTTTATTTTAAATTTCACAGAGATCTGAGCTCATTTGAAAAATTAATTTCAAGTTTTAATTTTACAAAATCAGTGGAATACCCACCTAATATTTTGATATCAAATGCTTCCAGTTTAAATTTCACGAATATCAGAACTCGTTTGAAATATTAATTTTAAACTTTCAATTTTTCTTAATCAGAGGAAAACCCACCTAATATTTTGATGTCAAATACTTCCATTTTAAATTTCACAAAGATCTGAGCTCGTTTGAAATATTAATTTAAAGTTTCAATTTTGCTCTCTCACGTAAAAGGTGTCATAAAGAAGTTTCAATTTTGCACAACCAGAGGTAAACCCACCTAATATTTTTATGTCAAATGCTTCCATTTTAGATTTCATGAACATCAGAGATCATTTGAAATATTAATTTAAACTTTCAATTTTGCTCAATCAGAGGAAAACTCACGTAATATTTTGATGTCAAATGCTTCTATTTGAAATTGAAAGCATATGACATCAAGTTTCAAATATTAATTTAATTTTTTAGTTTTACACAATAAGAGGAAAACCCACCTAATATTTTAATGTTAAATGCTTCAATTTAAAATTTCATGAAGATCAGATCGCGTTTGAAATATTAATTTAAAGTTTTTATTTTGCTCAATCAGAGGAAAACCCACCTAATATTTTGATGTCAAATGCTTCTATTTTAAATTTCACGGAGATCTGAGCTCATTTGAAATACTAATTTCAAGTTTCAATTTTACACAATCAGTGGAAAACTCACTTAATATTTTCATGTCAAATGCTTCCAATTTAAATTTCACGAAGATCGGAGCTCATTTGAAATATTAATTTAAACTTTCAATTTTGCTCAATCAGAGGAAAACCCATCTAATATTTTGATGTCAAATGCTTCCATTTTAAATTGGAAGCAGTTAACATCAAAATATTAATTTAATGTTTCAAATATTAATTTAAAGTTTCAGTTTTACACAATCTGAGGAAAACCCACCTAATATTTTAATGTCAAATGCTTCTATTTTAAATCTCACGAAGATCAGATCTCGTTTGAAATATTAATTTAAAGTTTAAATTTTCTCAATCAGAGGAAAACCCATCTAATATTTTGATATCAAATGCTTCTATTTTAAATTGGAAGCATTTGACATTAAAATATTAATTTAAAGTTTCAAATATTAATGTAAAATTTAAGTTTTACACAATAATAGGAAAACCCACCTAATATTTTAATGTCAAATGCTTCCAATTTAAACTTCACAAAGATCGGATCACGTTTGAGATTATAATTTAAAGTTTTAATTTTTCTCAATCAACGGAAAACCCACCTTATATTTTGAAGTCAAATGCTGCTTTTTTCTAAATTTCACAGATATCTTAGCTCGATTGAAATATGAATTTCAAGTTTCAATTTTACACAATTAGTGGAAAACCCACCTAATATTTTGATGTCAAATGCTTCCAATTTAAATTTGACAAAGATCAGAGCTCATTTGAAATATTATATAAAGTTTTAATTTTGCTCAATCAGAGGAAAACCCACCTAATATTTTGATGTCAAATGCTTCCATTTTAAATTTCACAAAGATCTGAGCTCATTTGAAATATTAATTTAAGTATCAATTTTGTTCTCAGACGTAAAACGTGTCACAAAAAAGTTTTGATTTTGCACAATCAGAGGTAAACCCACCTAAGATTTTGATATCAAATGCTTCAACTTTAAATTTCATGAACATCGCAGCTTGTTTGAAATATTAATTTAAATTTTCAATTTTGCTCAGTCAGAGGAAAACTCACCTAATATTTTGATTTCAAATGCTTATATTTTAAATTTGAAGCATTTGACATCAAAATATTAATTTAAAGTTTTAGTTTTACACAATTAGAGGAAAACCCACCTAATATTTTAATTTCAAATGCTTCCATTTTAAATTTCACAAAGATCGGATCTCGTTTGAAATATTAATTTAAAGTTTCAATTTTTGTCAATCAGAGGAAAACCTACCTAATATTTTGATGTCAAATGCTTCTATTTTAAATTCCACGAAGATCCGAGCTCGTTTGAAATATTAATTTCAAGTTTCAATGTTACACAATCAGTGGAAAACCCACCTAATATTTTGATGTCAAATGCTTCCAATTTAAATTTCACAAAGATCGGAGCTCGTTTGAAATATTAATTTAAAGTTTCAATTTTTCTCAATCAGAGGAATACCCACCTAATATTTTGATGTCAAATGCTTCCATTTTAAATTTCATGAAGATCTGAGCTTGCTTGAAATTTTAATTTAAAGTTTCAATTTTGCTCCCAGATGTAAAATGTGTCACAAAAAAGTTTCAATTTTGCACAATCAGAGGTAAACCCACCTAATTTTTTTATGTCAAATGCTTCAATTTTAAATTTAACAAACAACGAAGCTTGTTTGAAATATTAATTTAAAGTTTCAATTTTTCTCAATCAGAGGAAAACCGACCTAATATTTTGATGTCAAATGTGTCTATTTTAAATTTCACATAGATTCGAGCTCCTTTGAAATATTAATTTTTGGTTTCAATTTTACACAATCAGTGGAAAACCCACCTAATATTTTGATGTCAATTGCTTCCATTTTAAATTTCATGAAGATCAGAGTTCATTCGAGATATTAATTTAAATTTTTAATTTTCCTCAATCAGAGGAAAACCCACCTAATATTTTTATATCAAATGCTTGAACCATTTTAAATTTCATGAAGATCTGAGCTTGTTTGAAATATTAATTTAAAGTTGCAATTTTGCACAATCAGAGGTAAACCCACCTACTATTATAATGTCAAATGCTTCCATTTTAAATTTCACAAACATCGGAGCTCGTTTGAAATATTAATTTAAACTTTTAATTTTGCTCAATCAGAGGAAAACCCAGCTAATATTTTGATGTGAAATGCTTCTGTTTTAAATTGGAAGCATTTCACATCAAAATATTAATTTAAAGTTTCAAATATTAATTTAAAGTTTTAGTTTTACACAATTAGAGGAAAAGCCACCTAATATTTTAATGTCAAATGCTTCCTTTTTAAATTTTACGAATATCAGATCTTGCTTGAAATATTAATTTAAAGTTTCATTTTTGTTCCCAAATGTAAAAAATGTCATAAAAAAGTTTCAATTTTCCATAATCAGTGGTAAACTCACCTAATATTTTAATGTCAAATACTTCCATTTTAAATTTCATGAATATCGGAGCTTGTTTGAAATATTAATTTGGATTTTCAATTTTTCTCAGTCAGACGAAAATCTACGGAATATTTTGATATCAAATACTTCTATTTTAAATTGGAAGTATTTGATATCAAAATATTAATTTAAAGTTTTATTTTTACACAATCAAAGGAAAACCCACCTAATATTTTAATGTCAAATGCTTCCATTTTAAATTTCTCAAAGATCAGATCTTGTTTGAAATATTAATTTAAAGTTTCAATTTTTCTCAACCAGAGGAAAACTTACCTAATATTTTGATGTCAAATGCTTCTATTTTAAATTTCACAAAGATGCGAGCTCATTTGAAATATTAATTTTAAGTTTCAAGTTTACACAATCAATGGAAAACCAACCTAATATTATGATGTTAAATGCTTCCAATTTAAATTTCACAAAGATCAGAGATTGTTTGAAATATTAATTTAAATTTTCAAATTTGCTCAATCAGAGGAAAACCCACCTAATATTTTGATGTCAAATGCTTCCATTTTAAAATTTAGAAAGATGTGAGCTCATTTGAAATATTAATTTAAAGTTTCAAATATTGATTTAAAGTTTGAGTTTTACACAATCAGAGGAATACCCACCTAATATTTTAATGTCAAGTGCCTCCATTTTAAATTTCATGAAGATCTGATCTTGTTTGAAATATTAATTTAATGTTTCAATTTTTCTCAATCAGATGAAAACCCACCTAATACTTTGATGTCAGATGCTTCTGTTTTAAACTTCATGGAGATCCAAGCTTGTTTGAAATATTTATTTCAAGTTTCAATTTTACACAATCAGTGGAAAAGCCAAGTAATATTTTGATGTCAAATGCTTCCAATTTAATTTTCACAAAGATCAGAGCTCATTTGAAATATTAATTTAAATTTTCAATTTTTCTCAATCAGAGGAAACCACACCTAATATTTTTATGTCAATTGCTTTCATTTTAAATCTCATGAAGATTTGAGCTCTTTTGAAATATTTATTTAAAGTTTCAATTTTTCTCTCAGATGTAAAACATGTCACAAAAAAGTTTCAATTTGGCACAATCAGAGGTAAACCCACCTAATATTTTGATGTCAAATGCTTCCATTTTAAATTTCATGAACATTAGAGCTTGTTTGAAATATTAATTTAAACTTTCAATTTTTCTCAATCAGAGGAAAACCCACCTAATATTTTGATGTCAAATGCTTCTATTTTCAATTTCATAGAGATCTGAGCTTGTTTGAAATATTAATTTCACATTTCAATTTTACACAATTAGTGGAAAACTCACCTAATATTTTGATGTCAAATGCTTTCAATTTAAATTTCACAAAGATCGAAGCTTGTTTGAAATATTAATTTTAAGTTTCAATTTTGCTCAGTCAAAGAAAATCCCACATAATATTTTGATGTCAAATGATTCCATTTTAAATTTCACAAAGATCTGAGCTTGTTTGAAATATTAATTTAAAGTTTTAATTTTTCTCCTAGACGTAAAACGTATCACACAAAAATTTCAATTTTGCACAATCAGAGGTAAACCCACCTAATATTTTTATGTCAAATGCTTCCATTTTAAATTTCATGAACATCGGACCTCGTTTGAAATATTAATTTTAAGTTTCAATTTTGCTCAATCAGAGGAAAAACCACCTAATATTTTGATGTGAAATGCTTCTATTTTAAATTTCACGGAGATCTGAGCTCATTTGAAATATTAATTTCAAGTTTCAATTTTACAAAATCAGTGGAAAACCCACCTAATATTTTGATGTCAAATGCTTCCAATTTAAATTTCATGAAAATTAGAGCTCGTTAGAAATATTAATTTAAAGTTTTAATTTTTCTTTATCAGGGGAAAACCCACCCAATATTTTGATGTCAAATGCTTCCATTTTAAATTTCATGAAGGTCTGAGCTCGTTTGAATTATTAATTTAAAGTTTTAATTTTTCTCTATGACGTAAAACGTGTCTCAAAAAAATTTCAATTTTGCACAAACAGAGGTAAACAAATCTAATATTTTGATTTCAAATGCTTCCATTTTAAATTTCACAAACATCAGAGCTTGTTTGAAATATTAATTTAAACTTTCAATTTTGCGTAATCAGGGGAAAACCCACCTAATATTTTAATGTTAAATGCTTGTATTTTAAATTGAAAGCATTTGACATCAAAATATTAATTTAAAGTTTCAAATATTAATTTAAAGTTTCTGCTATACACAATCAGAGGAAAACCCACCTAATATTTTGATGTCAAATGCTGCCATTTTAAATTTTTCAAACATCGGAGCTCATTTGAAATATTAATTTAAACTTTCAATTTTGCTCAATTAGTGGAAAACCCATCTAATATTTTGATGTCAAATGCTTCCAATTTAAATTTAATGAAGATCAGAGTTTGTTTGAAATATTAATTTCAAGTTTCAATTTTGCTAAATCAGAGGAAAACCCACCTAATATTTTGGTGTCAAATGCCTCCATTTTAATTTTCACGAAGATCTGAGCTCATTTGAAATATTAATTTAAAGTTTCAATTTTGCTCCCGGACAGAAAACATGTCACAAAAAAGTTTCAATTTTGCACAATCAGAGGTAAACCCACCTAATATTTTTATGTCAAATGCTTCTATTTTAAATTGGAAGCATTTGACATTAAAATATTAATTTAAAGTTTCAAATATTAATTTAAAGTTTCAGTTTTACACAATAACAGGAAAACCCACCTAATATTTTAATGTAGAATGCTTCCATTTTAAATTTCACAAACATCGGATCTCATTTGAAATATTAATTTAAAGTTTGAATTTTGCTCAATCAAAGGAAAACCCACCTAACATTTTGATGTTAAATGCTTCTATTTTAAATTTGGCGGAGATCCAAGCTCGTTTGAAATATTAATTTCAAGTTTCAATTTTACACAATCAGTGGAAAACCCACCTAATATTTTGATGTCAAATGCTTCGATTAAAAATTTCATGAACATCGGAGCTCGTTTGAAATATTAATTTAAAGTTTCAAATTTTCACAATTAGAGGAAAACCCACCTAATATTTTGATGTCAAATGCTTCCATTTTAAATTTCACAAAGATCAGAGTTCGTTTGAAATATTAATCTAAAGTTTCAATTTTTCTCGCGGACGTAAAATGTGTCACAAAAAAGTTTCAATTTTGCACAATCAAAGGTAAACCCACCTAATATTTTGATGTCAAATGCTTCCATTTTAAATTTCATGAACATCAGAGCTTGTTTGAAATATTAATTTAAACTTTCACTTTTGCTCAATCAGAGGAAAACCCACCTAATATTTTGATGTCAAATGCTTCTATTTTAAATTGGAAGCATTTGACATGAAAAAATTGATTTAATGTTTCAAATATTAATTTAAGGTTTGAGTTTTACACAATCAGAGGAAAACCCACCTTATATTTTTATGTCAAATGCTTCCATATTAAATTTCATGAAGATCAGATCTTGTTTGAAATATTAATTTAAAGTTTCTATTTTGCTCAATCATCAGAAAACAAACCTAATATTTTGATGTCAAATGCTTCCATTTTAAATTTCATGAAGATCGGAGCTTATTTGAAATATTAATTCAAAGTTTCAATTTTTCTCAATTAGAGGAAAACCCACCTAATATTTTGATGTCAAATGCTTGCATTTTGAATTTCACAAAGATGTGAGCTCATTTCAAATATTAATTTAAGGTTTGAATTTACCTCCCAGACGTAAAACATGTCACAAAAAAGTTTCAATTTTGTACAATCAAAAGTAAACCCACCTAATATTTTGATGTCAAATGCTTCGATCTTAAATTTCATGAACATCAGAGCTCGTTTGAAATATTAATTTAAATTTTATATTTTTCTCAATCAGAGGAAAATCCACATAATATTTTGATGTCAATTGCTTCTATTTTAAATTGGAAGTATTTGACATCAAAATATTAATTTAAAGTTTCAGTTTTATACAATCAGAGGAAAACCCACCTAATATTTTAATGTCAAACACTTCCATTTTAAATTTCATGAAAATCTGATCTCGTTTGAAATATTAATTTAAAGTTTTAATTTTGCTCAATTAGAGGAAAACCCAATTAATATTTTGATGTCAAATGCTTCTATTTAAATTTCATGGAGATCTGAGCTTGTTTGAAATATTAATTTCAAGTTTCAATTTCACACAATCAGTGGAAACCCCACCTAATATTTTGATGTCAAATTCTTCAAATTTAAATGTCACAAAGATCAGAGTTCGTTTGAATATTAATTAAAAGTTTCAATTTTTCTCAATCAGAGGAAAACCCACCTATTATTTTGATGTCAGATGCTTCTACTTTAAATTTTACGGACATCCAAGCTCGTTTGAAATATTAATTTCAAGTTTCAATTTTACACAATCAGTGGAAACCCCACCTAATATTTTGATGTCAAATTCTTCAAATTTAAATTTCACAAAGATCGGAGTTCGTTTGAATATTAATTGAAAGTTTCAAATTTTCTCAATCAGAGGAAAACCCACCTAATATTTTGATGTCAAATGCTTCCATTTTAAATTTCACAAAGATCTGAGCTTGTTTGAACTATTAATTTAAACTTTAAATTTTTCTCCTAGACGTAAAACATGTCACAAAAAAGTTTGAATTTTGCACAATCAGAGGTAAACCCACCTAATAATTTGATGTCAAATGCTTCCATTTTAGATTTCATGAACATCAGAGCTCGTTTGAAATATTAATTTAAACTTTCAATTTCGCTCAATTAAAGGAAAACCCAGGAAATATTTTGATGTCAAATGCTTCTATTTTAAATTTGAAGCATTTGAAATAAAAATATTAATTTAAAGTTTAAAATATTAATTAAATGTTTTAGTTTCACACATTCAGAGGAAAACCCACCAAATATTTTAATGTTAAATGCTTCCATTTTAAATTTCATGAAGATCAGATCTCATTTGAAATTTAATTTAAAGTTTTAATTTTGCTTAATCAGAGGAAAACCCACCTAATATTTTGATGTAAAATTCTTCTTTTTTAAATTTCATGGAGATCTGAGCTCGTTTAAAATATTAATTTAAAGTTTTAATTTTACACAATCAGTGGAAAACCCACCTAATATTTTGATGTCAAATGCTTCCAATTTAAATTTCACAAACATTGGAGCTTTTTTGAAATATCAATTTAAACTTTTAATTTTGCTCAATCAGAGGAAAACCCACCTAATATTTTGATGTAAAATGCTTGTACTTTAAATTGGAAGCATTTGACATAAAAATATTAATTTAAAGTTTTAGTTTTACACAACTAGAGGAAAACCAACATAATATTTTAATATAAAATGCTTCAATTTTAAATTTTACGAAGATTAGATCTCGTTTGAAATATTAATTTAAAGTTTCAATTTTTCTCAATCAGAGAAAAACCCAGCTTATATTTTGATGTCAAATGCTTCTATTTTAAATTTCACGGAGATCTGAGCTTGTTTGAAATATAATTTCAACTTTCAATTTTACACAATCAGTGGAAAACCCACCTAATATTTTGATGTCAAATGCTTCCAATTTAAATTTCACGAAGATCAGAGCTTGTTTGAAATATTAATTCTAAATTTTCAATTTTCTCATTACGAGGAAAACCCACCTAATATTTTAATGTCAAATGCTTCCATTTTAAATTTTACAAAGATTAGAGCTCATTTGAAATATTAATTTAAGGTTTCAATTTTTCTCCCAGACTTAAAATGTGTCACAAAAATGTTTCAATTTTGCACAATCAGAGGTAATCGCACCTAATATTGTGATGTCAAGTCTTTCCATTTTAAATTTCATGAACATCAGAGCTCATTTGAAATATTAATTTAAACTTTCAATTTTGCTCAATAAGAGGAAAACCCACCTAATATTTTGATGTCAAATGCCTCTATTTTAAATTGGCAGCATTTGAAATCAAAATGTTGATTTAAAGTTTCAAAGATTAATTTAAATTTATAGTTTTACACAATCAGAGGAAAACCCACCTAATATTTTAATGTCAAATGCTTCCATTTTAAATTTCATGAAGATCAGATCTTGTTTGAAATATTAATTTAAAGTTTCAATTTTTCTCAATCAGAGGAAAACCCACCTAATATTTTTATGTGAAATTCTTTTTTTTTAAATTTCATAGAGATCTGAGCTCATTTGAAATATTAATTTCAATTTTTAATTTTACACAATCAGTGAAAAACCCACCTAATATTTTGATGTCAAATGCTTCAAGTTTAAATTTCATGAAGATCGGATCTTGTTTGAAATATTAATTTAAAGTTTCAATTTAGCTCAATCAGAGTAAAAACCCATCTAATATTTTGATGTCAAATGCTCCCATTTTAAATTTCACAAAGATCGGAGCTCATTTGAAATATTAATTTAAAATTTCAATTTTGCTCCCGGATGTAAAATGTGTCACAAAAAAGTTTCAATTTTGTAGAATCATAGATAAAACAACTTAATATTTTGATTTCAAATGCTTCCATTTTAAATTTCACGAAGATTGGATCTCGTTTGAAATATTAATTTAAAGTTTCAATTTTCTCAATCAGAGGAAACTCACCAAATATTTTGATGTCAAATGATTCTATTTTAAATTTCACAGAGATCCGAGCTTGTTTGAAATATTAATTTCAAGTTTCAATTTTACATAATCTGTGGAAAACCCACCTAATATTTTGATATAAAATGCTTCCAATTTAAATTTCACGAAGATCGAAGCTTGTTTGAAATATTAATTTAAAGTTTCAATTTTGCTCTTGGAGGTAAAATGTGTCACAAAAGAGTTTCAATTTCGCACAATCAAAGGTAAAAGAACCTAATATTTTGATGTCAAATTCTTCCATTTTAAATTTTATGAACATCAGAGCTTGTTTAAAATATTAGTTTCAAGTTTTAATATTACAGAATCAGTTGAAAACCCACCTAACATTTTGATGTCAAATGCTTCCAATTTAAATTTCATGAAGATTGGATCTCATTTGAAATATTAATTTAAAGTTTCAATTTTTCTCAATCAGATGAAATGCCACCTAATATTTTTATGTCAAATGCTTCAATTTTAAATTTTGTGAAGATCTGAGCTCGTTTGAAATATTAATTTAAAGTTTCAATTTTGCTCACCGACGTAAAATGTGTCACAAAAAAGTTTCAATTTTGCACAAACAGAGGTAAACCCACCTAATATTTTGATTTCAAATGCTTCCATTTTAAATTTCACAAATATCAGAGCTCATTTGAAATATTAATTTAAACTTTCAATTTTGCTCAATTAGAGGAAAACCCACCTAATATTTTGATGTCAAATGCTTCTATTTTAAATTTGAAGCATTTGACATCAAAATATTAATTTAAAGTTTCAGTTTTACATAATCAGAGGAAAACCCACCTAATATTTTAATGTCAAATGCTTCAATTTTAAACTTCACAAACATCAGATCTCGTTTAAAATATTAATGTAAAGTTTCAATTTTTTTCAATCAGAGGAAAACCCACCTAATATTTTGATGTCAAATGCTTCTATTTTAAATTTCACAAAGATCTGAACTTGTTTGAAATATTAATTTCAAGTTTCAATTTTGCTTAATCAGTGGAAAACCCACCTAATATATTCATGTCAAATGCTTCAAATTTAAATTTCATGAAAAATCAGAGCTCATTTGAAATATTAATTTAAAGCTTCAATTTTGCTCAATCAGAGGAAAACCCACCTAATATTTTGATGTCAACTACTTCCATTTTAAATTTCATGAAGATCTGAGCTCATTTGAAATATTAATTTAAAGTCTCAATTTTGCTCCTGGATGTAAAACGTGTCACAAATAATTTTCAATTTTCTACAATCAGAGGTAAACCCACCTAATATTTTTATGTCAAATGCTTCCATTTTAAATTTCATGAAGATCAGATATCATTTGAAATATTAATTTAAAGTTTCAATTTTGCTCAATCAGAGGAAAACCCACCTAATATTTGATGTCAAATGCTTCTATTTTAAATTTCATAAAGATTTGATCTTGTTTGAAATATTAATTTTAGGTTTTAATTTTACATAATTAGTGGAAAACCCACCTAATATTTTGATGTCAATTACTTCCAATTTTAATTTCATGAAGATCAGAGCTTGTTTGAAATATTAATTTAAAGTTTCAATTTGGGTCAATCAGAGGAAAACCCACCTAATATTTTGATTTTCAATGCTTCCTTTTTAAATTTCATGAAGATCTGAGCTCGTTTGATATGTTAATTTAATGTTTCAATTTTTCTCCCAGAGGTAAAATGTGTCACAAAAAAGTTTCAATTTTGCACAATCAGAGGTAAACCCAGCTAATATTTTGAGTTCAAATGCTTCCAATTTAAATTTCATGAACATTGGAGCTCATTTGAAATATTAATTTAAACTTTCAATTTTGATCAATTAGAGGAAAAACCACCTAATATTTTGATGTCAAATGCTTCTATTTTAAATTGGAAGCTTTTGACAAAAAATATTTATTTAAAGTTTTTTTTTTCACAATTAGAGGAAAACCCACCTAATATTTTAATATCAAATACTTCTATTTTAAATATCACAAAGATCAGATCTTGTTTGAAATATTAATTTAAGTTTCAATTTTGCTCAATCAAAGGAAAACCCACTTGATATTTTGATGTCAAATGCTTCTAATTTTAATTTCATGAAGATCCGAGCTCATTTAAAAAATTAGTTTCAAGTTTCAATTTTACATAATCAGTGGAAAACCCACCTTATATTTTGATGTGAAATCCTTCCAATTTAAATTTCACGAAGATCAGACCTCGTTTGAAATATTAATTTAAAAGTTTCAATTTTCTCAATCAGAGGAAAACCCACCTAATATTTTGATGTCAAATGCTTCCATTTCAAATTTCACAAATAACTGAGCTCGTTTGAAATATTAGTTTAAAGTTTCAATTTTTCTCTCGAATGTAAAACGTATCACCAAAAAATTTTAGTTTTGCACAATCAGAGGTAAACCCACCTAATATTTAGATGTCAAATAATTCCATTTTAAATTTCATGAACATTGGACCTCATTTGAAATATTAATTTAAATTTTCAATTTTGCTGAATCAGACAAAATCCCACCTAATATTTTGATGTCAAATGCTTCCAATTTAAATTTCATGAAGATCGGAGCTCGTTTGAAAGATTAATTTCAAATTTTAGTTTTACACAATCAATGGAAAAACCCACCTAATAATTTGATGTCAAATGCTTCCAATTTAAATTTCACGAAGATCAGAGCTCATTTGAAATATTAATTTAAAGTTTCATATTTTTCTCAATCAGAGGAAAACCCACCTAATATTTTGATGTCAAATGCTTCCATTTTAAATTTCAGAAAGATCTAAGCTCATTTAAAATATTAATTTAAAGTTTCAATTTTGCTCCCAGATGTAAAATGTGTCACAAAAAATTTTCAATTTTGCATAATCAGAGGTAAACCCACCTAATATTTTGATGTCAAATGCTTCCATTTTAAATTTCATGAGCATCGGAGCTCATTTGAAATATTAATTTAAACTTTCAATTTTGCTCAATCAGAGGAAAACCCACCTAATATTTGTGTGTCAAATGCTTCTATTTTAAATTGGAAGTATTTTACATCAAAATATTAATTTAAAGTTTCAAATATTAATTTAAAGTTTTAGTTTTACATAATCAGAGGAAAACCCACCTAATATATTAATGTCAAATGCTTCCATTTTAAATTTCACAAAGATAGGATCTTGTTTGAAATATTAATTTAAAGTTTCAATTTTTCTCAATAAGAGGAAAACCTACCTAATATTTTGATGTGAAATGCTTCAATTTTAAATTTCACTGAGATATGAGCTCATTTGAAATATTAATTTAAAGTTTTAGTTTTACACAATTAGAGGAAAACCCACCTAATATTTTAATGACAAATGCTTCCATTTTAAATTTCACAAAGATCGGATCTCATTTCAAATATTAATTTAAAGTTTCAATTTTTCTCAATTGGAGGAAATCCCACCTAATATTTTGATGTCATTCTTCTATTTTAAATTTCATAGAGATCTGAGCTCATTTGAAATATTAATTTCAAGTTTCAATTTTACACAATCAGTTGAAAACCCACCTAAATTTTTGATGTCAAATGCTTCCAATTTAAATTTCATGAAGATCGGAGCTCATTTGAAATATTAATTTATGTTTTCAATTTTTCTCAATCAGAGGAAAACCCACCTAATATTTTGATGTCAAATGCTTCAATTTTAAATTTCACAAAGATTTGAGCTCGTTTGAAATAGTAATTTAAAGTTTCAATTTTTCTACCAGACGTAAAATGTGTCACAAAAAAGTTTCAATTTTGCACAATCAGAGGTAACCCACCTAATATTTTGATGTCAAATGCTTTCATTTTAAATTTCATAAACATCAGAGCTCGATTCAAATATTAATTTAATGTTTTAATTTTGCTCAATCAGAGGAAAACCCACCTAATATTTTGATGTCAAATGCTTCTATTTTAAATTGGAAGCATTTGAAATTAATTTATTAATTGAAAATTTCAAATATTAATTTAAAGTTTCAGTTTTACACAATTAGAGGAAAAGTCACCTACTTTTTTAATGTCAAATGCTTCCATTTTAAATTTCATGAATATCAGATCTCGTTTGAAATATTAATTTAAAGTTTCAATTTTGCTCAATCAGAGGAAAACCCACCTAATATTTTAATGTCAAATACTTCTATTTTAAATATCACAAAGATCAGATCTTGTTTGAAATATTAATTTAAAGTTTCAATCTTGCTCAATCAGAGGAAAAGCCACTTGATATTTTGATGGCAAATGCTTCTAATTTAAATTTCATGAAGATCTGAGCTCATTTAAAAAATTAGTTTCAAGTTTCAATTTTACACAATCAGTGGAAAACCCACCTTATATTTTGATGTGAAATCCTTCCAATTTAAATTTTAGGAAGATCAGAGCTCGCTTGAAATATTAATTTAAAAGTTTCAATTTTCTCAATCAGAGGAAAACCCACCTAATATTTTGATGTCAAATGCTTCCATTTTAAATTTCACAAATATCTGAGCTCGTTTGAAATATTAATTTAAAGTTTCAATTTTTCTGTCGAATGTAAAACGTATCACCAAAAAAATTTAGTTTTGCACAATCAGAGGTAAACCCACCTAATATTTAGATGTCAAATAATTCCATTTTAAATTTCATGAACATTGGACCTCATTTGAAATATTAATTTAAATTTTCAATTTTGCTGAATCAGACAAAATCCCACCTAATATTTTGATGTCAAATGCTTCCAATTTAAATTTCATGAAGATCGGAGCTCGTTTGAAAGATTAATTTCAAATTTTAGTTTTACACAATCAATGGAAAAACCCACCTAATAATTTGATGTCAAATGCTTCCAATTTAAATTTCACGAAGATCAGAGCTCATTTGAAATATTAATTTAAAGTTTCATATTTTTCTCAATCAGAGGAAAACCCACCTAATATTTTGATGTCAAATGCTTCCATTTTAAATTTCAGAAAGATCTAAGCTCATTTAAAATATTAATTTAAAGTTTCAATTTTGCTCCCAGATGTAAAATGTGTCACAAAAAATTTTCAATTTTGCATAATCAGAGGTAAACCCACCTAATATTTTGATGTCAAATGCTTCCATTTTAAATTTCATGAGCATCGGAGCTCATTTGAAATATTAATTTAAACTTTCAATTTTGCTCAATCAGAGGAAAACCCACCTAATATTTGTGTGTCAAATGCTTCTATTTTAAATTGGAAGTATTTTACATCAAAATATTAATTTAAAGTTTCAAATATTAATTTAAAGTTTTAGTTTTACATAATCAGAGGAAAACCCACCTAATATATTAATGTGAAATGCTTCCATTTTAAATTTCACAAAGATAGGATCTTGTTTGAAGTATTAATTTAAAGTTTCAATTTTTCTCAATAAGAGGAAAACCTACCTAATATTTTGATGTCAAATGCGTCAATTTTAAATTTCACTGAGATCTGAGCTCGTTTGAAATATTAATTTCAAGTTTTAGTTTTACACAATCAGAGGAAAACCCACCTAATATTTTAATGACAAATGCTTCCATTTTAAATTTCACAAAGATCGAATCTCGTTTCAAATATTAATTTAAAGTTTCAATTTTTCTTAATTAGAGCAAATCCCACCTAATATTTTGATGTCATTCTTTTATTTTTAATTTCACAGAGATCTGAGCTCGTTTGAAATATTAATTTCAAGTTTCAATTTTACACAATCAGTTGAAAACCCACCTAATTTTTTGATGTCAAATGCTTCCAATTTAAATTTCATGAAGATCGCAGCTCATTTGAAATATTAATTTATGTTTTCAATTTTGCTCAATCAGAGGAAAACCCACCTAATATTTTGATGTCAAATGCTTTAATTTTAAATTTCACAAAGATCTGAGCTCGTTTGAAATATTAATTTAAAGTTTCAATTTTTCTACCACACGTAAAATGTGTCACAAAAAAGTTTCAATTTTGCACAATTAGAGGTAACCCACCTAATATTTTGATGTCAAATGCTTCCATTTTAAATTTCATGAACATCAGAGCTCATTTCAAACATTAATTTAATGTTTCAATTTTGCTAAATCAGAGGAAAACCCACCTAATATTTTGATGTCAAATGCTTCTATTTTAAATTGGAAGCATTTGACATTAATATATTAATTTAAAATTTAAAATATTAATTTAAAGTTTCAGTTTTACACAATCGGAGGAAAACTGACCTAATATTTTAATGTCAAATGCTTCCATTTTAAATTTCATGAATATCAGATCTCGTTTGAAATATTAATTTAAAGTTTCAATTTTGCTCAATCAGAGGAAAACCCACCTAATATTTTAATGTCAAATGCTTCTATTTTAAATTTCACAGAGATCCGAGATCATTTGAAATATTAATTTCATGTTTCAATTTTACACAATCAGTCAAAAACCAACCTGATATATTTATGTCAAATGCTTCCATTTTAAATGAATATCAGAGCTCATTTGAAATATTATTTTAAACTTTCATTTTTTCTCAATCAGAGGAAAACCCACCTAATATTTTGATGTCAAATACTTCTATTTTAAATTGGAAGCATTTGACATCAAAATATTAATTTAAAGTTTCAAATATTAATTTAAAGTTTCATTTTTACACAATAAGAGGAAAAACCACCTAATATTTTAATGTCAAATGCTTCCATTTGAAATTTGATGAAGATTGGATCTCGTTTGATATATTAAATTAAAGTTTCAATTTTTCTCAATCAGAGGAAAACCCACCTAATATTTTGATGTCAAATGCTTCTATTTTAAATTTCACGGAGATCCGAGCTTGGTTGAAATATTAATTTCAAGTTTCAATTTTACACAATCAGTGGAAAACCCACCTAATATTTTGATGTCAAATGCTTCCAATTTAAATTTCACAAAGATCAGGCTCGTTTGAAATATTATTTTAAAGTTTCAATTTTTTTCAATCAGAGAAAAACCCGCCTAATATTTTGATGTCAAATGCTTCCATTTTAAATTTCACAAAGATATGAGCTTGTTTGAAATATTAATTTAATCTTTCAATTTCGCTCCCAAACGTAAAATGTGTCACAAAAAAGTTTCAATTTTGCACAATCAGAGGTATACCCACCTAATAATTTGATGTCAAATGCTTTCATTTTAAATTTCATGAACATCAGAGCTCATTTGAAATTTTAATTTAAACTTTCAATTTTGCTCAATCAGAAGAAAACCCACCTAATATTTTGGTGTCAAATGCTTCCATTTTAAATTTCACAAACATCGGAGCTCATTTGAAATATTAATTAAAAGTTTCAATTTTGCACAATCTGAGCTTGTTTAAAATATTAATTTAATGTTTTTGTTTTGCTCACGGACGTAAAATGTGTCACAAAAAAATTTGAATTTTGCACAATCAGAGGTAAACCCACCTAATATTTTGATGTCAACTGCTTCCAATTTAAATTTCAGAAAGATCAGAGGTCATTTGAAATATTAATTTAAAGTTTTAATTTTGCTCAATCAGAGGGAAACACACCTAATATTTTGATGTCAAATGCTTCCATTTTAAATTTCACGAAGATCTGAGCTCGTTTGAAATATTAATTTAAAGTTTCAATTTTGCTCCCGAACGTAAACATGTCACAAAAAAGTTTCAATTTTGCATAATTAGAGATAAATCCACATAATATTTTGATGTCAAATGCTTCTATTTTAAATTTCATGAACATCAGAGCTCATTTGAAATATTAATTTATACTTTGAATTTTTCTCAATGAGAGGAAAACCCACCTAATATTTTGATGCCAAATGCTTCTATTTTAAAGTGGAAGCATTTGACATCAAAATATTAATTTAAGGTTTCACATATTAATTTAAAGTTTTAGTTTTACACAATCAGAGGAAAACCCACCTAATATTTTAATGTCAAATGCTTCTATTTTAAATTTCATGAAGATCAGATATTGTTTGAAATATTAATATAAAGTTTCAATTTTTTTCAATCAAAGTAAAACCCACCTAATATTTTGATGTCAAATGCTTCTATTTGAAATTTCACGGAGATCCGAGCTTGTTTGAAATACTAATTTCAAGTTTCAATTATACACAATTAGTTTAAAATCCACCTAATATTTTGATGTCAAATGCTTCCAATTTAAATTTCACGAAGATCAGACAAAAACCCACCTAATATTTTGATGTCAAATTCTTCTATTTTAAATTTCACAGAGATTCAAGCTCGTTTGAAATGTTAATTTCAAATTTTAGTTTTACACAATCAGTGGAAAACCCACCTAATATTTTGATGTCAAATGCTTCCATTTTAAATTTCACGACGATAAGATCTTGTTGGAAATATTAATTTAAAGTTTAAATTTTTGTGAATCAGAGGAAAACCCACCTAATATTTTGATGTCAAATTCTTCTATTTTAAATTTCATAGAGATTCAAGATCGTTTGAAATATTAATTTAAACTTTCAATTTTGCTCAATCAGAGGAAAACCCAGCTAATATTTTGATGTCAAATGCTTGGATTTTAAATTGGAAGCAGTTGACATCAATATATAAATTTAAAGTTTCAGTTTTACACAATCAGAGGAAAACCCACCTAATATTTTATTGTCAAATGCTTCCATTTTTAATTTCACAAATATCAGATCTCGTTTGAAATATTAATTTAAAGTTTCAATTTTTCTCAATCAAATGAAAACCCACCTAATAATTTAATGTCAAATGCTTCTATTTTAAATTTCATAGAGATATGAGCTCGTTTGAAATATTAATTTTAATTTTCAATTATACACAATCAGTCGGAAACCCACCTAATATTTTGATGTCAAATGCTTCCAATTTAAATTTCATGAAGATCGGAGCTCGTTTGAAATATTAATTTAAAGTTTCAATTTTTTCATTCAGAGGAAAACCCACCTAATATTTTGATTTCATATGCTTCCAGTTTAAATTTCATGAAGATCTGAGCTCGTTTGAAATATTATTTTAAAGTTTCAATTTTGCTCCCAGACATAAAATGTGTCACAAAAAAGTTTCAATTTTACATAATCAGAGGTAAACCCAACTAATATTTTGATTTCAAATGCTTCCATTTTAAATTTCATGAACATCGGAGCTCGTTTGAAATATTAATTTAAAGTTTCAATTTTTCTCAATCAGAGGAAAACCCACCTAATATTTTGCTATCAAATCCTTCTTTTTCAAATTGGAAGCATTTGACATCAAAATATTAATTTAAAGTTTCATTTTTACACAATCAGAGGAAAACCCACCAAATATTTTAATGTCAAATGCTTCCATTTTAAATTTCATGAAGATCGGCTCTCATTTGAAATATTAATTTAAAGTTTAAATGTTTCTCACTCAGAGGAAATCCCACCTAATATTTTGATGTCAACTACTTCTATTTTAAATTTCATGGATATTCAAGCTCATTTGAAATATTGATTTCAAGTTTCAATTTTACACAATCAGTGGAAAACCCACCTAATATTTTGATGTCAATTACTTCCAATTTAAATTTCACGAAGATCGGAGCTCATTTGAAATATTAATTTAAACTTTCAATTTTGCTCAATTAGAGGAAAACCCACCTAATATTTTGATGTCAAATGCTTCCATTTGAAATTTCATGAAGATCTGAGCTTGTTTGAAGTATTAATTTAAAGTTTCAATTTTACTCCCGAACATAAAACATGCCACCAAAAATTTTCAATTTTACACAATCAGAGGTAAACCCACCTACTATTTCGATGTCAAATGCTTCAATTTTAAATTTCAGGTACATTGGAGCTCATTTGAAATATTAATTTAAACTTTCAATTTTCCTCAATCAGAGGAAAACCTACCTAATATTTTGATGTCAAATGCCTCTATTTTAAATTGGAACATTTGACATCAAAATATTAATTTAAATTTTCAATTATTAATTTAAAGTTTAAATTTCACAAAGATCGAAGCTCGTTTGAAATATTAATTTAAAGTTTCAATTTTGCTCAATTAGAGGAAAACCCATGTAATATTTTATTTATCTAATCCTTCCATTTTAAATTTTACGAAGATCTGAGCTCGTTTGAAATATTAATTTAAAGTTTTAATTTTTTTCCTGGATGTAAAACGTGTCACAAAAAAGTTTCAATTTTGCACAATCAGAGGTAAACCCACCTAATATTTAGATTTCAAATAATTCCATTTTAAATTTCATGAACATCAGAGCTTGTTTGAAATATTAATTTAAACTTTCAATTTTGCTCAATCAGAGGAAAACCCACCTAATATTTTGATGTCAAATGCTTCTATTTTATATTTCACGGAGATCCAAGCTCATTTGAAATATTAATTTCAAGTTTCAATTTTACACAATTAGTGAAAACCCACCTAATATTTTGATGTCAAATGCTTCCAATTTAATTTTCGCGAAGATTGGAGCTCACTTGAAATATTAATTTAAATTTTCAATTTTTCTCAATCAGATGAAAACCCACCTAATATTTTGATGTCAAATGCTTCCATTTTAAATTTCATGAACATCTGAGCTTGTTTGAAATATTAATTTAAACTTTCGATTTTGCTCAATCAGAGGAAAACCCACATAATATTTTGATGTGAAATGTTTCTATTTTAAATTGGAAGCATTTGACATCAAAATATTAATTTAAATTTTCAAATATTAATTTAAATTTTCAGTTTTAAACAATCATAGGAAAACCCACCTAATATTTTAATGTCAAATGCTTACATTTTAAATTTCACGAAGATCAGATCTCGTTTGTTATATTAATTTAAAGTTTCAATTTTGCTCAATCAAAGGAAAACCCACCTAATATTTTGATGTCAAATGCTTCTATTTTAAATTTCATGGTGATTCAAGCCCATTTGAAATATTAGTTTCAAGTTTCAATTTTACACAATCAGTGGAAAACCCACCTAATATTTTGGTGTCAAATGCTTGAAATTTAAATTTTATGAAGATAAGAGGTCATTTGGAATATTAATTTAAATTTTCAATTTTGCTCAATCAGAGGGAACACACCTAATATTTTGATATCAAATGCCTCCATTTTAAATTTCATGAAGATTTGAGCTTGTTTGAAATATTAATTTAAAGTTTCAATTTTGCTCCTAGACATAAAACATGTCACAAAAAAGTTTCAGTTTTGCACAATCAAAGATAAACCCACCTAATATTTTGATGTCAAATGCTTCCATTTTAAATTTCATGAACATCGGAGCTCATTTTAAATATTAATTTATACTTTCAATTTTGCTCAATTAGAGGAAAACCCACCTAATATTTTTATGCGAAATGCTTCTATTGTAAATTGGAAGCATTTGACATCAAAATATTAATTTAAAGTTTTAGATTTACACAATCAGAGGAAAACCCACCTAATATTTTAATGTCAAATGCTTCCATTTTAAATTTCACAAAGATCAAATTTCATTTGAAATATTAATTTAAAGTTTCGAATTTTTTCAATCAAAGGAAAGCCCACCTAATATTTTGATGTCAAATGCTTCTATTTGAAATTTCACGGAGATCTGAACTCGTTTGAAATATTAATTTCAAGTTTCAATTTTACACAATCAATTGAAAACCCACCTAATATTTTGATGTCAAATGCTTCCAATTTAAATTTCACGAAGATCGGAGCTCGTTTGAAATATAAATTTAAAGTTTCAATTTTACTCAATTAGAGGAAAACTCACCTAATATTTTGATGTCAAATGCTTCTATTTTAAATTTCACAAAGATCTGAGCTAATTTGAAATATTAATTTAATGTTTCAATTTTTCTCCTGGATGTAAAACGTGTCACAAAAAGGTTTTAATTTTGCACAATCAGAGGTAAACCCACCTAATATTTTGATGTCAAAAGCTTCCATTTTAAATTTTACAAACATCAGAGCTCATTTGAAATATTAATTTAAACTTTCAATTTTACTCAATTAGAGGAAACCCCACCTAATATTTTGATGTCAAATGCTTCTATTTTAAATTGAAAGCATTTGACATCAAAATATTAATTTAAAGTTTCAAATATTAATTTAAATTTTTAGTTTTACACAATCAAAGGAAAACCCACCTAATCTTTTAATTTCAAATGCTTCCATTTAAATTTCATGAAGATCATATATCGTTTGAAATATTAATTTAAAGTTTCAATTTTTCTCAATCAGAGGAAAACCCACCTAAAATTTTAATTTCAAATGCTTCAATTTTAAATTTCATGAAAATTTGAGCTCATTTGAAATATTAATTTAAGGTTTCAATTTCGCTCCCAGACGTAAAATGTGTCACAAAAAAGTTTCATTTTTTTTACAATCAGAGGTAGCCCACCTAATATTTTGATATCTAATGCTTCAATTTTAACTTTCATGAAAATAGGAGCTCTTTTGAAATATAAATTTAAACTAAACCCACCTAATATTTTGATGTCAAATGCTTCTATTTTAAATTGGAAGCATTTGAAATCAATATATTAATTTAAACTTTCAAATATTAATTTAAAGTTTCAATTTTACACAATTAGAGGAAAACCCACGTAGTATTTTAATTTCAAATGCTTGCATTTTGAATTTCATGAATATCGGATCTCATTTGAAATATTAATTTAAAGTTTCAGTTTTTCTCAATCAAAGGAGAACCCACCTAATATTTTAATTTCAAAAGCTTCTATTTAAAACTTCACAGAGATCCGGGCTCGTTTGAAATATTAATTTCAAGTTTCAATTTTACACAATCAGTCGAAAACCCAACTAATATTTTGATATCAAATGCTTCCAATTTAAATTTAATGAATATCGGAGGTCGTTTGAAATATTAATTTAAAGTTTCAATTTTTCTCAATTAGAGGAAAACCCACCTAATATTTTGATTTTAAATGCTTCCATTTTAAATTTCATGAAGATCTAAGCTCATTTGAAATATTAATTTAAAGTTTCAATTTTCCTCCTCGATATAAAATGTGTCACAAAAAAGTTTCAATTTTTCACAATTAGAGGTAAACCCAACTAATATTTTGATGTCAAATGCTTCCATTTTAAATGTCATGAACATCGGAGCTCATTTGAAATATGAATTTAAAGTTTCAATTTTGCTCAATCAGAGAAAAACCCACCTAATATTTTGATGTCAAATCCTTCTATTTTACATTGGAAGCATTTGACATCAAAATATTAATTTAAAGTTTCATTTTTACAGAATCAAATGAAAACCCACCTAATATTTTAATGTCAAATGCTTCCATTTTAAATTTCACAAAGATCGGATCTCATTTGAAATATTAATTTAAAGTTTCATTTTTTCTCAATCAAAGGAAAACCCACCTAATATTTTGATGTCAAATGCTTCTATTTTAAATTTCATGGATATTAGAGCTCGTTTCATATATTAATTTCAAGTTTTATTTTTACACAATCAGTGGAAAACCCACCTAATATTTTGATGTCAAATGATTCTAATTTAAATTTCACGAAGATCAGAGCTCGTTTGAAATATTCATTTAAATTTTCAATTTTTCTCAATTAGAGGAAAACCCACCTAATATTTTGATGTCAAATGCTTCCATTTTAAATTTCCCAAAGATCTGAGCTTGTTTGAAATATCAATTTAAAGTCTCAATTTTTCTCCCGAACGTAAAATGTGTCACAAAAAAATTTCAATTTTGCACAATCAGAGGTAAACCCACCTACTATTTTGATGTCAAATGCTTCCATTTTAAATTTCATGAACATCAGAGCTCATTTGAAATATTAATTTAAACTTTCAATTTTGCTCAATCAGAGGAAAACCCACCTCATATTTTGATGTCAAATGCTTCTATTTTAAATTGGAAGTATTTGACATCAAAATATTAATTTAAAGTTTCAAATATTAATTTTAAGTTTCAGTTTTACACAATTAGAGGAAAACCCACCAAATATTTTAATGTCAAATGCTTCCATTTTAAATTTCACAAATATCAGATCTCGTTTGAAATATTAATTTAAAGTTTCATTTTTGCTCAATCAGAGGAAAAGCCACCTAATATTTTGATGTCAATTGCTTCTATTTTAAATTTCACGAAGATCTGAGCTTGTTTGAAATTTTAATTTCAAGTTTCAATTTTACACAATTAGTGGATAACCCACATAATATTTTTATGTCAAATGCTTCCAATTTAAATTTTACGAAGATCGGAGCTCATTTGAAATATTAATTTTAAGTTTCAATTTTTCTCAATCAAAGGAAAACCCACCTAATATTTTGATGTCAAATGCTTCTATCAGAGCCCTAGTTTCTACACTGGGAACTCTGGGAATTGTACGCTCATTAGGTTGTGTTTAGCTTAAACTAAAACTAAAACATAGGCATGCTACACATTTGTTTTGATGTATTGCTTTATGGTTTATTTGTTTATGCTTTAGTTTATGTTTCAAGCTTTGTCGTGAGATTTATATTATCTCTATTTGTTTCAGGAATTATGCCTGAGACACGTGCAGCTAGAGGCTATGGTAGTGGTAGGTCTGGTTCCCATGGGGGAAGGTGACAGGCTAGCTCCTCCACTAGTGTGAGACAAGAGAGTGAGTAGCATCAAGATAGGGGTGAGTAGAGGAGGGAGAATCAAGATGAGTCTGGGGGTTTGAATATTAGGAAGATCCTTTAGGCCATCCTAGATCGCCTTCCTGAGAGAGATAGAGTGGAGTGAGAGGCATCTCATCACTCCCAGCAGCAAGAGGAGAGAGAGAGAGGTCCAGGAGCCCTCATGGGAGGACCATTTCTGTGGATCCAGTAGTAGTTGCAGCCAACCACATGAGAGATTTGATGAGAAGAAAGGCCATTCCTTTTGCCGGACAGGATTCTAGTTTAGAGGCAGAGACTTGGTTGATTGCATTGGATAGAGTGTTCGTGATGCATCCCTTTAGTAGCAATACTAAAGCGAGGTATGCCATCATGAAGTTGACTCATTTTGTAGCTATCTGGTGGAAGATAGAGGAGAAAAAGCTTGGACTCTGCATGGACACCATTACTTGGGAACTATTTCTCGAGAATTTTAGAGTGAGGTTCCTATCTGATCAGTGGAGGCAGCAGAGAGCTGATGATTTTCATAATCTTAGACAACTGACGATGACTATGGAACAGTACGAGCATCATTTCTACAATCTCTAGTAGTATTCCAAATACAATGATGATACTGCATTTTTGGTACAACATTTTGTACGTGGGCTTAACGCTCGCATTGTAGGTGACGTGAAGCTCTTTGAGCCAACAAATCTACAAGCTACGGTGATTAAGGCCACCCTATCAGAGGCAAACTTGGCATTAGGCCATGGAGGTCAGACAGGTGCTCATACAGGTGGTGCATCTAGTTCTGGGGTTAGAGGTAATCAGTCCCAAGGGGCTAGGAACTTCAAGGAACCCCCTAGTTCCTTTGTGGGTAATCAGAACTTGCAATAGAAGGTGACTCATCCTCAGGGTCAGAGTGGTGATACTCACCCTAGGGATTCTCGAGGTGG
Organism: Thuja plicata; assembly: GCA_018584345.1. Lineage (NCBI taxonomy): Eukaryota > Viridiplantae > Streptophyta > Pinopsida > Cupressales > Cupressaceae > Thuja > Thuja plicata. The sequence continues at coordinate 1,339,141 of MU223214.1, forward strand.
TTTACGTGCCAAGCATAATCAGTATAGTCAGCCTGTGTAGAGCACATAGTAGAGTTTGGGTAGAGATGGTTCCCAGTAGTCGAGTGCACCCTCCAATGGGAGAGGAAATTTTAGGAGCATAGGGTGTTTCACCTATGGTCAGTTTGGCCACATTGTGGTGAATTGTCCATAGCGTGCGTCTTAGTTTTTTGAGTAGAGACTTGCGACTTCTGAACCTATAGTTGGGAACGTCGGTAGATCTCATGGAGTATATGCAGCTTTGGAGTATCATCCTCTAGTGTATCATCCTCCTGTGACTGAGCCTGCGGGTAGAGGACCTACAGCGGGGATTAAGTTTCTGGTAGTAGGAAAGGATCCTTAGTGTTCTAACCAAAGAGTGGGGAGAGGTCCTATGGGATCTACGCATTGAGTCTTATGTGACTCATTAGGATGTTTCTTATTTATAGGAGTTTATCCCTATTTGTTTTAGGCTTCCAGGAGTAAGCCTAATCCTAGGGGGGTGGATGTAATACCCATCCATATTTTTCTTTTTAGTTTAGGATGCCGTACTCTTTAGACATCGGTTTTAGTTGTTTGGCTGAATTATTTTAGGCCACATTTCATGTGAGCTAATATTGTTTCATTTGATGATGATACTTATTTATGATGTTATGATTTTACCTTATGCATAGATAGATGTGATGATATTATCATGTTGATTATTATATGTCGATTTTAGATTATGATATACTTACCCCATACTTGCATGTGTATGGTTGTCTTATATGTGAATGTACTTTTTGATGTGTTGTTGTAGTAGAGGATGGAGACATAGTTATTTTCTTCGGCAAGATCCACATGTTCGACCGATCCCTATCATTGATTGCGATATTATATTATGCATGTACATGTGTGTTCTTTTGGTGACAGGATTGTAGGTATAGGGCATCGTCTTCCCTAAATTGGTAGGAGTGAGCGTGTCCATAAATATTCATCTCAATGGTAAAGAGGGGAGGTAACATACAGATCCAAAACCCTAACCTAAGCCTAATCATCCTATCATAGGATGAGTTTCAGTATGACTACCTTATCCATATTTGTCTAGGTTAACAGAATTTGAATACCCTCTCTCTTGAGTTTGTGTGTTTTTGCTTGATTATGCTTTCAGGTGATTGTTGGAGTTTTGAGTGATTTTCCATGTTTAGTGAATTAATGGATTATAGTTGAATTAATGATTTAATTATATCCTAAGTTTATTTTAAATAATTAATTAAATTGAAATATTTGAATATTATGATTTAATTAAATATTTAATTGAAAACTATATTGTATGTGCTTATATGATTAATTAAATAATCAAATATTTGGTTGCATGCATTATTGTGACATAAATATTTAATCTATTTAATTAAATATTTTATTAATTACATGTGCATAATTGTGTTGAAAAAGTATTTCAAATTGAAAAGATCTTAACTTGTAATT
>MU223214.1:1355794-1392277 GCA_018584345.1 Thuja plicata
ACAAGCTGTCCTGGAAACTAGGCCTTTTAGCCCTGTTACTCCTTGATAATAGGAAGGAGGTGTACGGTCACTTTCAGACCCAGAACCCTTAATGAAAGTTTTAAAAATTCCAAAAGGGTATCCAAATCAAGTTTTATTTTTCAGAGTTGTTTGAGAAAATTTTACAAAAAAAGGGAAAAACAGACTGGTGAAGGCTACTAGAAATAGGCCTAAAATTAAGGTCTCTTTGATGAAATCTTGAATATGATAAACCTATGAGCCAAGAACCTTCCCAAATCAGTAATATGGGATTTAATATTAATGAATTCAATGTGAAGAAGGTCCCCATAATGAATTTTGAAATTTGTGAAGTTTTAGTGGATTTGGCACTTAGAACCATCTAAGTGAAAGTGAGGAAGAGAACCAAAATTAAGGTGTGGATCATCCAAGGTGGAGTTTTCAAGGTGTGACTCTTGTATTAAAGAATTAATAGGACTTATTTAAAGATCTAAGCCTATTGGGAAATTGTATAGAAGCATAGGATACTAGGAGATAAAAGAAATCTCTTGGTGGGAGTGGAAAACTAAGCCTAGGAGTTTTATCTTACATCAGTGTCTTTCCATACTTGAGAGAGAAGGTTGAAGTGTTACTTATCTGCTATAAAAATCCTTGTGACTTGAAGGATAAGTCAAGGTATAGGCTTACAAGCCTTGGTTTTACAGAGCCAGAATTGCAAAAGTTCCAATCTTTCCTTGGTTGTGACTTGTTAGTTGGCCAAATCACTTGGGTTTCCAAGAATTGGATTTTCAAGCTATAGGAAATCCAATCTATTTATTTGAGCACCAACACAGTGGAAAACCCACCTAATATTTTGATGTCAAATGCTTCCAATTTAAATTTCACGAAATCAAAGCTCGTTTGAAATATTAATTTAAAGTTTCAATTTTTCTCAATCAGAGGAAAACCCACCTAATATTCTAATGTCAAATGCTTCCATTTTAAACTTCACAAAGATCTGAGTTCGTTTGAAATATTAATTTAAAGTTTCAATTTTGCTCCCGGACATAAAACTTGTCACAAAAAAAGTTTCAATTTTGCATAGTCAGAGGTAAACCCACCTAATATTTTGATGTCAAATGCTTCCATTTTAAAATTCATGAACATTAGAGCTCATTTGAAATATTAATTTAAATTTTTAATTTTATTCAATCAGAGGAAAACCCACCCAATATTTTGATGTCAAATCCTTTTATTTTAAATTGGAAGCATTTGACATCAAAATATTAATTTAAAGTTTCAAATATTAATTTAAAGTTTCAGTTTTACACAATCAGAGAAAAATCCACCTAATATTTTAATGTCAAATGCTTCCATTTTAAATTTCATGAAGGTCAGATCTCGTTTGAAATATTAATTTAAAGTTTCAATTTTGCTCAATCAGAGGAAAACCCACCTAATATTTTTATGTCCAATGCTTCTATTTTCAATTTCATGGAGATCGAAGCTCGTTTGAAATATTAATTTCAAGTTTCAATTATACACAGTCAGTGGAAAACCCATCTAATATTTTGATGTCAAGTGCTTCCAGTTTAAATTTCATGAAGATTAGAGCTCATTTGAAATATTAATTTAAAGTTTCAATTTTTCTCAATCAGAGGAAAACCCACCCAATATTCTGATGTTAAATGCTTCCATTTTAAATTTCATGAAGATCTGAGTTCGTTTGAAATATTAATTTAAAGTTTCAATTTTGCTCTTGGACATAAAAAATTTCACAAAAAAGTTTCAATTTTGCATAATCAGAGGTAAACCCACCTAATATTTTGATGTTAAATGCTACCATTTTAAATTTCAGAAATATTGGAGCTCATATGAAATATTAATTTAAACTTTCAATTTTGCTCAATCAGTGGAAAACCCACCTAATATTTTGATGACATATGTTTCAAATTTAAATTTAACAAAGATCGGAGGTCGTTTGAAATATTAATTTAAAGATTCAATTTTGTTTAATCAGATGAAAACCCACCTAATATTTTGATGTCAAATTCTTCCATTTTAAATTTCACAAAGATCTGAGCTCGTTTCAAATATTAATTTAAAGTTTTGATTTTGCTCCTGGACGTAAAACGTGTCACAATTAGAGGTAAACCCACCTAATATTTTGATGTCGAATGCTTCCATTTTAAATTTCATGAACATTAGATCTTGTTTGAAATATTAATTTAAACTTTCAATTTTGCTCACTAAGAGGAAAACCCACCTAATATTTTGATGTCAAATGCTTCTATTTTAAATTGGCAGCATTTGACATCAAAATATTAATTAAAAGTCTCAAATATTAATTTAAAGTTTTAGTTTTACACAATCAAAGGAAAACCAAACTAATATTTTAATGTCAAGTGCTTCCATTTTAAATTTCACAAAGATCAGATCTCGTTTGATATATTAATTTAAAGTATCAATTTTGCAAAATCATAGGAAACCCCACCTAATATTCTGATGTCAAATGCTTCTATTTGAAATTTCATGAAGATCCCAACTTGTTTGAAATATTAATTTCAAGTTTCAATTTTGTAATATCAGTGGAAAACCTACCTAATATTTTGATGTCCAATGCTTCCAATTTAACTTTCACAAAGATCGGAGCTCGTTTGAAATATTAATTTAAAGTTTCAGTTTTACACAATCAGAGGAAAACCCACCTAATATTATGATGTCAAATAATTTCAGTTTAAATTAAATCAAGATTTGAGCTCGTTTGAAATATTAATTTAAAGTTTCAATTTTTCTCCCAGACGTAAAACGTGTCACAGTAAAGTTTCAATTTTGCACAATTAGGAGTAAACCCACCTAACATTTTGATGTCAAATGCTTCCATTTTAAATTTCACAAATACCAGAGCGAAATATTAATTTAAAATTTCAATTTTGCTTAATTAGAGGAAAACCCACCTAATATTTTTATATCAAATGCTTCTATTTTAAATTGGAAGCATTTGACATCAAAATATTAATTTAAATTTTCAAATATTAATTTAAATTTCATGAACATCGGAGCTCATTTGAAATATTAATTTAAACTTTCAATTTTGCACAGTCAGAGGAAAACCCACCTAATATTTAATGTCAAATGCTTATATTTTAAATTAGAAGCATTTGACATCAAAATATTAATTTAAAGTTGCAAATATTAATTTAAATTTTACATTTTACACAATCATAGGAAAACCCTCCTAATATTTTCATGTCAAATGCTTCCATTTTAAATTTCACGAAGATCCGATCTCATTCACAATATTAATTTAAAGTTTCAATTTTCTCATTCAGAGGAAAACCCACCTAATATTTTGATGTCAAATGCTTCTATTTTAAATTTCATAGAGATCTGAGCTCGTTTGCAATATTAATTTCAATAATCAATTTTACACAATTAGTGGAAAACCCACCTAATATTTTGATGTCAAATGCTTCCAATTTAAATTTCACAAAGATCGGAGCTCGTTTGAAATATTAACTTAAAGTTTCAACTTTGCTCAATCAGAGGAAAAAGAACCTAATATTTTGATGTCAGATGCTTCCATTTTAAATTTCATTAAGATCTGAGCTCCTTTAAAATATTAATTTAAAGCTTCAATTTTGCTCCCAGACGTAAAACGTGTCACAAAAAAGTTTGAGTTTTGCACAATCAGAGGTAAACCCACCTAATATTTTGATGTTTAATGCTTCTATTTTAAATTTCACGAACATCAGAGCTCGTTTGAAATATTAATTTAAACTTTCACTTTTCTTAATCAGAGGAAAACCCACCTTATATTTTTATGTCAAATGCTTTTATTTCAAATTGGAAGCATTTGACATCAAAATATTAATTTAATGTTTCAAAAATTAATTTAAAGTTTCAATTTTCTATCAATCAGAGGAAAACCCACCTAATATTTTGATGTCAAATGCTTCTATTTTAAATTTCATGGAGATCTGAGCTCATTTGAAATATTAATTTCAAGTTTCAATTTTACACAATCAGTGGAAAAACCACCTAATATTAGCATGTCAAATACTTCCAATTTAAATTTCACAAATATGGGAGCTCGTTTGAAATATCAATTTAAAGTTTCAATTTTGCTCAATCAGAGGAAAGCCCACCTAATATTTTGATGTCAGATGCTTCCATTTTAAATTTCACGAAGATCTAAGCTCATTTAAAATATTAATTTAAAGTTTCAATTTTGCACAATAAGGGGTAAACCCACCGCATATTTTTTTATGTCAAATGCTTCCATTTTAAATTTCACGAACATCAAAGCTCATTTGAAATATTAATTGAAAATTTCAATTTTGCTCAATCAGAGGAAAACCCATCTAATATTTTTATCTCAAATGCTTCTATTCTAAATTGGAAGCATTTGACATCAAAATATTAATTTAAAGTTTCAAATATTAATTTAAAGTTTCAATTTTACACAATCAGAGGAAAACTCACCTAATATTTTAATGTCAAATGCTTCCATTTAAATTTCACAAAGATCGAATCTCATTTGAAATATTAATTTAAAGTTTCAATTTTTCTCAATCAGAGGAAAACCCACCTAATATTTTGATTTCAAATGCTTCTATTTTAAATTTCACGTAGATCCGAGATCATTTAAAATATTAATTTTAAGTTTTAATTTTACACAATCAGTGGAAAAACAACCTAATATTTTGATGTCAAATGCTTCCAATTTAAATTTCACAAACATCAGAGCTCATTGTAAATATTAATTTAAAGTTTCAATTTTTCTCAATCAGAGGAAAACCTACCTAATATTTTGATGTCAAATGGTTCCATTTTAAATTTCATGAAGATCTAAGCTCATTTGAAATATTAATTTAAAGTTTCAATTTTGCTCCCGGACGTAAAACGTGTCACAAAAAAGTTTCAATTTTGCACAATCAAAGGTAAACCCACCTAATATTTTGATGTCAAATGCTTCCATTTTAAATTTCACGAACATCAAACTCATTTGAAATATTAATTTAAACTTTCAATTTTGCTCAATTAGAGGAAAACCCACCTAATATTTTGATGTCAAATGCTTCTATTTTAAATTGGAAGCATTTGACAACAAAATATTAATTTAAAGTTTCAAATAGTAATTTAAAGTACTTTCATGTTAACACAATTAGAAGAAAACCCACCTAATATTTTTATGTCAAATGCTTCCATTTAATATTTTACGAAGATAAGGCCTCATTTGAAATATTAATTTAAAGTTTCAATTTTTCTCAATCAAAGGAAAACCCACGTAATATTTTGATGTCAAATGCTTCCATTTTAAATTTCACGAAGATCTCAGCTCATTTGAAATATTAATTTAAAGTTTCAATTTTCCTCCCTGACGTAAAACATGCGACAAAAATGTTTTAATTTTACACAATCAGAGGTAAACCCACCTAATATTTTGATGTCAAATGCTTCCATTTTAAATTTCACAAACGTTGGAGCTCGTTTGAAATATTAGTTTAAACTTTCAATTTTGCTTAATCAGAGGAAAACCCACCTAATATTTTGATGTCAAATGCTTCTATTTTAAATTGGAAGCATTTGACATCAAAATATTAATTGAAAGTTTCAAATATTAATTTAAAGTTTCAGTTTTACACAATCAGAGGAACACCAACCTAATATTTTAATGTCAAACACTTCCATTTTAAATTTCATGAAGATCGCATCTCGTTTGAAATAATAATTTTAAGTTTCAATTTTTCTTAATCAGAGGAAAACCCACATAATATTTTGATGTCAAATGCTTCTATTTTAAATTTCACGGTGATCTGAACTCATTTGAAATATTAATTTCAAATTTCAATTTTACACAATCAGTGGAAAACCCACCTAATATTTCAATGTCAAATGCTTCCAATTTAAATCTCATGAAGATCAAAGCTCCTTTGAAATATTAATTTAAAGTCCCAATTTTGCTCAATCAGAGGACCCACCTAATATTTTGATGTCAAATGCTTCCATTTTAAATTTCACGAATATCTGAGCTCATTTTAAATATTAATTTTAAGTTTCAATTTTGCTCCCGGATGTAAAATGTGTCACAAAAAAGTTTAAATTTTGCACAATCAAAGGTAAACCCAACTAATATTTTTATGTGAAATGCTTCCATTTTAAATTTCACAAACATCGGATCTCGTTTGAATTATTAATTTAAACTTTCAATTTTGCACAATCAGAGGAATACCCACCTAATATTTTGATCTCAAATGCTTCTAATTTAAATTGGAAGCATTTGACATCAAAATATTAATTTAAAGTTTCAAATACTAATTTAAAGTTTTAGTTTTACATAATAATAGGAAAATCTACCTATTATTTTAATATCAAATGCTTCCATTTTAAATTTTACGATGATCGGATCGCATTTGAAATATTAATTTAAACTTCAAATTTTGCTCAATTAGAGGAAAATGCACGTAATATTTTGATGTCAAATTCTTCTATTTTAAATTTCACGGAGGTCCAAGCTCATTTGAAATATTAATTTCAAGTTTCAATTTTACACAATCAATGGAAAACCCACATAATATTTTGATATCAAATGTTTCCAATTTAAATTTCACGAAGATTAGAGCTCATTTGAAATATTAATTTAAAGTTTCAATTTTTTTCAATCAGAGGAAAACCCACCTAATATTTTGATGTCAAATACTTCCATTTTAAATTTCATGAAGATATGAGCTCGTTTGAAATATTAATTTAAAGTTTCTATTTTGCTCCTGGACGTAAAACATGTCACAAAAAAGTTTCAATTTTGCACAATCAAAGGTAAACCCACCTAATATTTTGATGACAAATACGTCCATTTAAAATTTCACGAACATCAGAGCTTGTTTGTAATATTAATTTAAACTTTCAATTTTTCTCAATCAGAGGAAAACCCACCTAATATTTTGATGTGAAATGCTTCTATTTTAAATTGGAAGCATTTGACAACAAAATATTAATTTAAAGTTTCAAATATTAATTTAAATTTTCAGTGCTACACAATCATAGGAAAACCCACCTAATATTTTAATGTCAAATGCTTCCATTTTAAATTTCACGAAGATCAGATCTCGTTTGAAATATTAATTTAAAGTTTCAATTTTTCTCAATCAGAGGAAATCCCACCTAATATTTTAATGTCAAATGCTTCTATTTTAAATTTCATAGAGGTCTGAGCTCCTTTAAAATATTAATTTCAAGTTTCAATTTTACACAATCAGTGGAAAACCCACCTAATATTTTGATGTCAAATGGTTCCAATTTAAATTTCATGAAGATCAGAGCTCAGTTGAAATATTAATTTAAAGTTTCAATTTTTCTCAATCAAAGGAAAACCCACCTAATTTTTTGATGTCAAATGCTTCCATTTTAATTTTCATGAAGATCTGAGCTCATATGAAATATTAATTTAAAGTTTCAATTTTTCTCCCAAACGTAAAACATGTCACAAAAAAGTTTCAATTTTGCACAATCAAAGGTAAACCCACCTAAAATTTTGGTGAAAAAGGCTTCCATTTTAAATTTCACAAACATCGGAGCTCGTTTGAAATAATAATTTAAACTTTCAATTTTTCTCAATCAGAGGAAAGCCCACCTAATATTTTCATGTCAAATGCTTCTATTTAAAATTGGAAGCATTTGACATCAAAATATTAATTTAAAGTTTCAAATATTAATTTAAAGTACTTTCAATTTTACACAATCAGAGGAAAACCCACCTAATATTTTAATGTCAAATGCTTCCATTTTAAATTTCACGAAGATTAGATGTCATTTGAAATATTAATTTAAAGTTTCAATTTTGCTCAATCAGAGGAAAAGCAACCTAATATTTTGATGTCAAATGCTTCTATTTTAAATTTCACAGAGATCCAAGATCATTTGAAATATTAATTTCAATTTTCAATTTTACACAATAAGTGGAAAACCTACCTAATATTTTGATGTCAAAGCTTCCAATTTAAATTTCACGAAGATCAGAGCTCATTTGAAATATTAATTTAAAGTTTCAATTTTTCTCAATCAGAGGAAAACCCACCTATTATTTTGATGTCAAATGCTTACATTTTAAATTTCACAAAGATGTGAGCTCATTTGAAATATTAATTTAAAGTTTCAATTTTGCTCCCGGACGTAAAACGTGTCACAAAAAAAATTCAATTTTGCACAATCAGAGCTAAACCCACCTAACATTTTGATGTCAAATGCTTCCATTTTAAATTTCATGAACATCAGAGCTCATTTGAAATATTAATTGAAAGTTTCAATTCTGCTCAATCAGAGGAAAACCCACCTAATATTTTGATGTCAAATGCTTCTATTTTAAATTGGAAGCATTTGACATTAAAATATTAATTTAAAGTCTCTGTTAGTTCGCAATTGTCAGATTTAGATTGGAGACATTTATCACAATGACTGATCTCTACATTACCCCTCTAGGTTCTTATGATGTAGTCCTTGGCATGGATTGGCTATGTGCCCAGAGCGCCAAGGTGGATTGTTGTCAGAAGAGGGTTGAGTGTGTTGACGATCATGACACTTCTTTGGTGATATTTGGGGTACAAAGACCCGTATCCCTTCACATTATTTCCACCATGCAACTTAGGCGGTGCATGCAGAAGGGATGTCAGTTATTTGTCATCACCATTAGTGATAGAGAGGAGGATTTAGGAGGGGATCCTTCACTCAAGGATTATCCTATTCTTCAGGAGTTTATAGATGTATTTCCTACTGAGTTACCTAGTATGCCTCCACCTAGGGAAGTTGATTTTCACATAGAGCTTGTACCAGGAGCCGAGCCAATATGTAGAGCACCTTACAGGATGACAAAAATGAGCTCACTGAGCTCAAGATTTAGTTAGAAGAGCTCTAGGAGAAAGGGCATGTCTGACCTAGTGTATCACCTTGGAGTGCACCTATGATTTTTGTGAAGAAGAAGGATGGGTCACTTAGATTGTGCATTGATTATCGGCAATTGAATAAAGTAACAATTAAGAACTGATACCCACTTCCCAGGATCGATGATTTGTTTGATCAGTTAAAGGGTGCCCAAATGTTCTGAAAGATAGATCTGAATTCGGGGTACCATCAATTATAGATTGTGGAAAGTGATATCCACAAGACTGCTTTTTGCATGAGGTATGGTCACTATGAGTTCATAGTAATGCCATTTGGCCTCACGAATGCTCTAGTTGTGTTCATGAGCCTCATGAACAGAGTATTTCATACACTTTTGGATAAATTTGTAGTAGTGTTTGAGAGAGAATCAATTATATGGAAGCTTGTCAAAGTGTGCCTTCTTTAGACCTGAGGTGCATTATCATGGTCATGTTATATCTGGAAATGGGATCTCTGTAGACCCATCGAAGATTAGAGGTATTATGGATTGGCCAACACCCACCAGTGTCATGGAGGTCAGAAGTTTTATGGGCTTAGAAGGATATTACAGACGCTTCATGGTAGGATTTTCTAGAGAAACTCATCCCATGACCTCCCTTCAGAGAAAGGGGAAGAAGTGTGAATGGACAGAGAAGTGTGAGAGAGCTTTTGAGGAGCTCAAGAGAGCCCTCACTAGTGCACCAATTTTAGCAGTGCCAGATCCTTCGATGGATTTTATTGTATGTATTGATGCTTCATTGGATGGTTTAGGAGCAGTCCTTATGTAGGAGGGTCATCCTATAGCCTTCAAGTCTAGGAAGCTAAAGACTCATGAACTTAGTTATCCTACGCATGACCTAGAACTTGCAGTGGTGGTTCATGCTTTAGTGAGATGGTGACATTTCCTTCTAGGTCACCGATTTGAGCTTCATTCAGATCACTAGAGCCTACAGTATATCTTTACATAGCCCAATCTTAATGCTAGGCAAAGGAGATGGATGGAGTTTTTGTGTGAGTATGATTTTAATGTTCATTACATCAAGGGGAAAGAGAATGTAGTTGCAGATGCCTTGAGTATGAGGTGACATGAGCTCTCATCTATGACTTCTAGTATAGATTTGAGGGACTGCATTTTGCATCATTTGCTAGGGGATGGATTATATGTGGAGATTTGTCAGTTTATCCATTCTTAGAGAACCCTTAAGGGGAGATTTATAGAGTATTCCTTGGAGTTTGATGGACTTATACGTCATATGGGACACATCTATGTACCTTCAGAGGAAAACCCACCTAATATTTTGTTGTCAAATGCTTCTATTTTAAATTTCATGGAGATCCGAGCTCGTTTGAAATATTAATTTCAAGTTTCTATTTTACACAATCAGTAGAAAACCCACCTAATATTTTGACGTCAAATTCTTCCAATTGAAATTTCATGAACATTGGAGCTTGTTTGAAATATTAATTTAATGTTTTCAATTTTTCTACATCAGAGGGAAACCCACCTAATATTTTGATATCAAATGCTTCCATTTTAAATTTCACGAAGATCTGAGCTCGTTTGAAATATTAATTTAAAGTTTCAATTTTGCTTGCATACGTAAAATGTGTCACAAAAATGTTTCAATTTTGCATAATTAGAGGTAAACCCACCTAAAATTTTAATGTCAATTGATTCTATTTTAAATTTCACGAACATTGGAGCTCGTTTGAAATATTAATTTAAACTTTCAATTTTTCTCAAGTAGAGGAAAACCCACCTAATATTTTGATGTCAAACGCTTCTATTTTAAATTGGAAGCATTTGACATCAAAATATTAATTTAAAGTTACAAATATTAATTTAAAGTTTCAGTTTTACATAATTAAAGGAAAACCCACCTAATATTTTAATGTCAAATGCTTCCATTTTAAATTTCACAAAGATCGGATCTCGTTTCAAATATTAATTTAAAGTTTCAATTTTGCTCAATCAGAGGAAAACCCACCTAATATTTTCATGTCAAATGATTCTATTTTAAATTTCATGGAGATTCGACCTCATTTGAAATATTAATTTCAAGTTTCAATTTTACACAATCAGTGTAAAACCCACCTAATATTTTGATGTCAAATGCTTCCAATTTAAATTTCACAAAGATCAGAGCTCGTTTGAAATATTAATTTAAAGTTTCAATTTAACTTAATCAGAGGAAAACCCACCTAATATTTTGATGTCAAATGCTTCCATTTTAAACTTCATGAAGATCTGAGCTCGTTTGAAATATTAATTTAAAGTTTTGATTTTTTCTCCCGGACGTAAAATGTGTCACAAAAAAGTTTCAATTTTGCACAGTCAGAGGTAAACCCACCTAATATTTTGATGTCAAATGCTTCCATTTTAAATTACATGAACATTGGAGCTCATTTGAAATATTAATTAAAACTTTCAATTTTGCTCAATTAGAGGAAAACCCACCTAATATTTTGATGCCAAATGTTTCTATTTTAAATTGGAAGCATTTGGCATCAAAATATTAATTTAAAGTTTTTGTTTTACACAATCAAAGGAAAACCCACCTAATATTTTAATGTCAAATACTTCAATTTTAAATTTCACGAAGATCAGATCTCGATTGAAATATTAATTTAAAGTTTCAATTTTGCTCAATCAAAGGAAGACCCACCTAGTATTTTGATGTCAAATGCTTCTATTTTAAATTGAAAGAATTTGACATCAAAATATTAATTTAAAGGATCAAATATTAATTTAAAGTTTCAAATATTAATTTAAAGTTTCAATTTTAGAGAATCAGAGGAAAACCCAACGAATATTTTAATGTCAAATGCTTCCATTTTAAATTTCTAGAAGATAGGACCTCATTTTAAATATTAATTTAAAGTTTAAATATTGCACAATCTGAGAAAAACCCACCTAATACTTTGATGTTAAATGCTTCTATTTTAAATTTCACAGAGATCTGACCTCATTTGAACATTTAATTTCAAGTTTCAATTTTACACAATCAGTGTAAAACCCACCTAATATTTTGATGTCAAATGCTTCCAATTTAAATTTCACGAAGATCGAAGCTCGTTTGAAATATTCATATATAGTTTCAAGTTTGCTACATCAGAGGAAAACCCACCTAATATTTTGATGTCAAATGCTTCCATTTTAAATTTCACAAAGATCTCAGGTCGTTTGAAATATTAATTTAAAGTTTCATTTTTGCTCCCAAACGTAAAACATGTCACAAAAAAGATTCAATTTTGCACAATCAGACGTAAACCCACCTAATATTTTGATGTTAAATGCTTCCATTTTAAATTTAACAAACATCAGAGCTCGTTTGAAATATTAATTTAAACTTTCATTTTTTCTCAATCAGAGGAAAACCCACCTAATATTTTGATGTCCAATGCTTCTATTTTAATTTGGAAGCATTTGACATCAAAATATACATATAAAGTTTCAAATATTAATTTAAAGTTTTAGTTTTACACAATCATAGGAACCCACCTAATATTTTAATGTCAAATTCTTCCATTTTAAATTTCATGAAGATCGGATCTCGTTTGAAATATTAATTGAAAGTTTCAATTTTTCTCAATCAGATGAAAACACACCTAATAGTTTGATGTCAAATGCTTCTAATTTAAATTTCATGGAGATCCGAGCTCATTTGAAATATTAATTTAAATTTTCAATTTTGCTCAATTAGAGGAAAACCCACATAATATTTTGATGTCAAATTCTTCCATTTTAAATTTCACGAAGATCTGAGCTCATTTGAAATATTAATTTAAAGTTTAAATTTTGCTCCCGAACAAAAAAGGTGTCACAAAAAAGTTTCAATTTTACACAATCAGAGGTAAACCCACCTAATAGCTTGATGTCAAATGCTTCCATTTTAATTTTCATGAACATCAGATCTCATTTGAAATATTAATTTAAACTTTCAATTTTGCTCAATCAGAGGAAAACCCACCTAATATTTTAATGTCAAATGCTTCCATTTTAAATTTCATGAAGATTGGATCTTCTTTGAAATATTAATTTAAAGTTTCAATTTTGCTCAATCAGAGGGAAACCCACCTAATATTTTGATGTCAAATGCTTCTACTTTAAATTTCACGGAGATCTGAGCTCGTAGAAATATTAATTTCAAGTTTCAATTTTATACAATCAGTGGAAAACCCACCTAATATTTTGATGTCAAATGGTCCCAATTTAAATTTCACAAAGATTGGAGCTCGATTAAAATATTAATTTAAAGTTTCAATTTTGCTTAATCAAAGGAAACCACCTAATATTTTGATGTCAAATGCTTCCATTTTAAATTTCACGAAGATTTGAGCTCATTTGAAATATTAAGTTAAAGTTTCAATTTCGCTCCCGGACATAAAAGGTTTCACAAAAAGTTTCAATTTTGCAAAATCAGAGGTAAACCCACCCAATATTTTGATTTTAAATGCTTCTATTTTAAATTGGAAGCATTTGACATCAATATATTTATTTAAAGTTTCAAATATTAATTTAATGTTTCAATTTTACTCAATCAGAGGAAAACTAGCCTAATATTTTAATGTCAAATGCTTCCATGGATCTCGTTTGCAATATTAATTTAAAGTTTAAATTTTGCTCAATTAGTTGAAAACCCACCTAATATTTTGATGTAAAATGCTTCTATTTTAAATTTCATGGAGATCTGAGCTCGTTTAAAATCTTAATTTCAAGTTTCAAATTTACACATTCAGTGGAAAACCCACCAAATATTTTGATGTCAAATGCTTCCAATTTAAATTTGACAAAGATCAGAGCTCGTTTAATATATTAATATAAAGTTTCAATTTTTCTCAATCAGAGGAAACCCACCTAATATTTTGATGTAAAATGTTTCCATTTTAAATTTCACGAAGATCTGAGCTCGTTTGAAATATTAATTTAAAGTTTCAATTTTGCTCCTAGAGGTAAAAAGTGTCACAAAAAATTTTAACTTTTTTCACAATCACAGGTAAAACCACCTAATATTTTCATGTCAAATGCTTCCATTTTAAATTTCATGAACATCAAAGCTCATTTGAAATATTAATTTAAACTTTCAATTTTGCTCAATCAGAGGAAAACCCACCTAATATTTTGATGTCAAATGCTTCTATTTTAAATTGGGGGCATTTAACATGAAGATATTACTTTAAAGTTTCAAATATTAATTTAAAGTTTCAGTTTTGCACAATCAGAGGAAAACCCACCTAATATTTTAATGTCAAATGCTTCCATTTTAAGTTTCATGAAGATCAAATCTTGTTAAAACTATTAATTTAAAGTTTCAATTTTTCTCAATCAGAGGAAAACCCACCTAATATTTTTATGTCAAATTCTTCTATTTTAAATTTCATGGAGATCTGAGCTTATTTGAAATATTAATTTCAAGTTTCAATTTTACATAATCAGTGGAAAACCCACCTAATATTTTGATGTTAAATGCTTCCGATTTAAATTTCACGAAGATCGGAGCTTGTTTGAAATATTAATTTAAAGTTTCAATTTTTCTTAATCAGTGGATAACCCACCTAATATTTTAATGTCAAATGCTTCCATTTTAAATTTCACGAAGATCTGAGCTCGTTTGAAATATTAATTAAAGTTTCAATTTTGCTCCCAGACGTAAAACGTGTCACAAAAAACTTTCAATTTTGCACAATCAGAGGTAAACCCACCTAATATTTTAATGTCAAATGCTTCCATTTTAAATTTCATGAACATCAGAGCTTGTTTGAAATATTTATTTGAACTTTC
Organism: Thuja plicata; assembly: GCA_018584345.1. Taxonomy (NCBI): domain Eukaryota; kingdom Viridiplantae; phylum Streptophyta; class Pinopsida; order Cupressales; family Cupressaceae; genus Thuja; species Thuja plicata. Next base: position 1,370,469 of record MU223214.1, read on the forward strand.
AATTTTGCTCAATCAGAGAAAAACCCACCTAATGTTTTGATGACAAATGCTTCTATTTTAAATTGGAAACAATGTACATCAAAATATTAATTTAAAGTTTCAAATATTAATTTAAATTTTTAGTTTTACACAATCAGAGGAAAACCCACCTAATATTTTAATGTCAAATGCTTCCATTCTAAATTTTACAAAGATCAAATCTTGTCTGAAATATTAATTTAAAGTTTGAATTTTGATTAATCAAAGGAAAATTGACATAATATTTTGATGTCAAATGCTTCTATTTTAAATTTCACAGATATCTGAGCTCGTTTGAAATATTAATTTCAAGTTTGAATTTTACACAATCAGTGGAAAACTCACCTAATATTTTGAAGTCAAATGCTTCCAATTTAAATTTTACAAAGATTGAAGCTTGTTTGAAATATTAATTTAAAGTTTCAATTTGGCTCAATCATAGGAAAACCCACCTAATATTTTGATGTCAAATGCTTCCAATCTAAATTTCATTAAGATCGGAGCTCATTTGAAATATTAATTTAAAGTTTCAATTTTGCTCAATAAGAGGAAAACCCACCTAATATTTTGACGTAAAATGCTTCCATTTTAAATTTCACGAAGAGTTGAGCTCGTTTAAAATAGTAATTTAAAGTTTCAATTTTGCTCCCAGACATAAATGTGTCACAAAAAAGTTACAATTTTGCACACTCAGAGGTAAACCCACCTAATATTTTGATGTCAAATGATACCATTTTAAATTTCACGAACATCAGAGCTCATTTGAAATATTAATTTAAACTTTCAATTCTGCTTAATTAGAGGAAACCCACCTAATATTTTGATGTCAAATGCTTCTATTTTAAATTGGAAGCATTTGACATCAAACTATTAATTTAAAGTTTCACATATTAATTTAAAGTTTTAGTTTTCCCACCTAATATTTTAATGTCAAATACTTCCATTTTAAATTTCATGAAGATCAAATCTCGTTTGAAATCTTAAATTAAGCTTTCAATTTTTCTCAATCAGAGGAAAACCCACCTAAAATTCTGATGTCAAATCCTTCTATTTTAAATTTTACAGAGATCCGAGCTTGTTTCAAATATTAATTTAAAGTTTCAATTTTAGACAATCTGTGGAAAACCCACCTAATATTTTGATGTCAAATGCTTCAAATTTAAATTTCACAAAGATCGGAGCTCGTTTGAAATATTAATTTAAAGTTTCAATTTTTCTCAATCAGAAGAAAACCCACCTAATATTTTGATGTCAAATGCTTCCATTTTAAATTTCACCAAGATCTGAGCTCGTTTGAAATATTAATTTAAAGTTTCAATTTTGCTCCTAGACATAAAATGTGTGACAAAAAAGTTTCAATTTTGCACAATCAGAGGTAAACCCACCTCATATTTTGATGTCAAATGCTTCCATTATAAATTTTACAAACATCGGAGCTCATTTGAAATATTAATTTAAAGATTCAATTCTTCTCAATCAGAGGAAAACCCACCCAATATTTTGATGTCAAATGCTTCTATTTTAAATTGGAAGCATTTGACATTAAAATATTAATTTAAAGTTTTAGTTTTACACAATCAGAGGAACCCACCTAATATTTTAATGTCAAATGCTTCCATTATAAATTTCATGAAGATCAGATCTTGTTTGAAATATTAATTTAAAGTTTCAATTTTGCTCAATCAGAGGAAAACCCACCTAATATTTTAATGTCAAATGCTTCCATTTTTAATTTCACGAAGATCGAAACTCATTTGAAATATTAATTTAAAGTTTCAATTTTGCTCAATCAGAGGAAAACCCACCTAAAATTTTGATGTCAAATGCTTCTATTTTAAATTTTATGGAGATTCGAGCTCATTTCAAATATTAATTTAAAGTTTCAATTTTAGACAATCAGTGGAAAACACACATAATATTTTGATGTCAAATGCTTCCAATTTAAATTTCACGAAGATCGGAGCTCGTTTGAAATATTAATTTAAAGTTTTAATTTTGCTTAATCAAACAAAAAACCAACCTAATATTTTGATGTCAAATGCTTCCATTTTAAATTTCACAAAGATCAGAGCTCATTTGAAATATTTATTTAAAGTTTCAATTTTTCTCTTGGCCGTAAAACGTGTCACAAAAAAGTTTGAATTTTGCACAATCAGAGGTAAACCCACGTAATATTTTGATGTCAAATGCTTCCATTTTAAATTTCACAAACATTGGAGCTCATTTGAAATATAAATTTAAAGTTTCAATTTTGCTGAATCAAAGGATAACCGACCTAATATTTTGATGTCAAATGCTTCTATTTCCAATTGGAAGCATTTGACATCAAAATATTAATTTAAAGTTTCAAATATTAATTTAAAGTTTCAGTTTTACACAATCAGAGGAACCCACCGAATATTTTAATGTCAAATGCTTCAATTTTAAATTTAATGAAGATCGGATCTCATTTGAAATATTAATTTAAAGTTTCAATTTTGCTCAATTAGAGGAAAACCCACCTAATATTTTGATGTCTAATGCTTCTATTTTAAATTTCACAGAGATCCGACCTCGTTTGAAATATTAATTTCAATTTTTGATTTTACACAATCAGTGGAAAACCCACCTAATATTTTGATGTCAAATGCTTCCAATTTAAATTTCATGAAGATCAGAGCTCATTTTAAATATTATTTTAAAGTTTCATTTTTTCTCAATTAGAGGAAAAACCACCTATTATTTTGATGTCAAATACTTCCATTTTAAATTTCACAAAGATCGAATCTTGTTTGAAATATTAATTTAAAGTTTCAATTTTTCTCAATCAGAGGAAAACCCACCTAAAATTTTGATGTCAAATGCTTCTATTTTAAATTTTATAGAGATTCGAGCTCATTTCAAATATTTATTTAAAGTTTCAATTTTAGACAATTAGTGGAAAACCCACCTAATATTTTGATGTCAAATGCTTCCAATTTAAATTTCATGAAGATCGGAGCTCGTTTGAAATATTAATTTAAAGTTTCAATTTTGCTCAATCAGACAAAAACCCACCTAATATTTTGATGTCAAATGCTTTCATTTTAAATTTCACAAAGATCTGGGCTCGTTTGAAATATTAATTTAAAGTTTCAATTTTGCTCTTGGTCACAAAAAATTTTCAATTTTGCACAATCAAAGGTAAACCCACGTAATATTTTGATGTCAAATGCTTCCATTTTAAATTTCACAAACATTGGAGCTCATTTGAAATATAAATTTAAAGTTCCATTTCTACTCAATCAAAGGAAAACCCACCTAATATTTTGATGTCAAATGCTTCTATTTTCAATTGGAAGCATTTGACATCAAAATATTAATTTAAAGTTTCAAATATTAATTTAAAGTTTCAGTTTTACACAATCAGAGGAACCGACCAAATATTTTAATGTCAAATGATTCAATTTTAAATTTAACGAAGATCGGATCTCATTTGAAATATTAATTTAAAGTTTCAATTTTTCTCAATTAGAGGAAAACCCACCTAATATTTTGATGTCTAATGCTTCTATTTTAAATTTCACAGAAATCCGACCTTGTTTGAAATATTAATTTCAATTTTTGATTTTACACAATCAGTGGAAAACCCACCTAATATTTTGATGTCAAATGCTTCCAATTTAAATTTCATAAAGATCAGAGCTCATTTTAAGTATTATTTTAAAGTTTCAATTTTTCTCAATTAGAGGAGAAACCACCTATTATTTTGATGTCAAATACTTCCATTTTAAATTTCATGAAGATTTGAGCTCATTTGAAATATTAATTTAAAGTTTCAATTTTGCTCCCGGACGTAAACTGTGTCACAAAAAAGTTCTAATTTTGCACAATCAGAGGTAAACCCACCTAATATTTTGATGTCAAATGCTTCCATTTTAAATTGGAAGCATTTGACATCAAAATATTAATTGAAAGTTTCAAATATTATTTTAAAGTTTCAATTTTATACAATCAGAGGAAAACCCACCTAATATTTTAATGTAAAATGTTTCCATTTTAAATGTCATGAAGATCAGATCTTGTTTGAAATATTAATTTAAAGTTTCAATTTTGCTCAATCAAAGGAAAACCCACCTAATATTTTGATTTCAAATGCTTCTATTTTAAATTTCATAGAGATCCGAGCTCGTTTGAAATATTAATTTCAAGTTTCAATTTTACACAATCAGTTGAAAACCCACCTAACATTTTGATGTCAAATACTTCCAATTTAAATTTCATGAAGATTGGAGCTCGTTTGAAATAATAATTTAAAGTTTCAATTTTGCTCAATCAGAGGAAAACCCACCTAATATTTTCATGTCAAATGCTTCCATTTTAAATTTCACAAAGTTCTGAGCTCGTTTGAAATTTTAATTTAATGTTTCAATTTTTATTCCCGACGTAAAACTTGTCACAAAAAAGTTTCAATTTTTCTTTCGGACGTAAAATGTGTCTCAAAAAGTTTCAATTTTACACAATCAGAGGTAAACCCACGTAATATTTTGATGTCAAATGATTGCATTTTAAATTTCTTGAACATCGGAGCTCGTTTAAAATATTAATTTAAACTTTCAATTTTGCTCAATCAGAGGAAAACCCACCTAATATTTTGATGTCAAATGCTTCTATTTTGAATTGGAAGCATTTGACATCAAAATATTAATTTAAAAGTTTCAAATATTAAATTAAAGTTTCAGTTTTACACCATCAGAGGAAAACCCACCTATTATTTTAAAGTCAAATGCTTCCATTTTAAATTTAACGAAGATCAGATCTTGTCTAAAATATTAATTTAATGTTTCAATTTTTCTCAATCAGAGGAAAACCCACCTAATATTTTGATGTCAAATGCTTCTATTTTAAATTTCACTGAGATACAAGCTAGTTTGAAATATTAATTTCAAGTTTCAATTTTACATAATCAGTGGAAAACCCACCTAATATTTTGATCTCAAATGCTTCCATTTTAAATTTCACGAAGATCTGAGCTCGTTTGAAATATTTGTTTAAAGTTTCAATTTTGATCCCAGATGTAAAACGTGTCGTAAAAAAATTTCAATTTTGCACAATCAGAGGTAAACCCACCTAATATTTTGATGTCAAATGCTTCCATTTTAAGTTTCAATAAAATCGTAGCTCGTTTGAAATATTAATTTAAACTTTCAATTTTTCTTAATCAGATGAAAACCCACATAATATTTTGTTATCAAATGCTTCTATTTTAAATTGGCAACATTTGACATCAAAATATTAATTTAAAGTTTCAAATATTAATGTAAAGTTTTAGTTTTACACAATCAGAAGAAATCCTACCTATTATTTTAATGTGAAATGCTTCCATTTTAAATTTCACGAAGATTGGATCTTGATGGAAATATTAACTTAAAGTTTCAATTTTACTCAATCAGAGGAAAACCCACATAATATTTTGATGTCAAATGCTTCTGTTTTAAATATCATAGAGATCCGAGTTTGTTTGAAATATTAATTTTGAGTTTCAATTTTACACAATCAGTGGAAAACCCACCTAATATTTTGATGTCAAATGCTTCCAGTTTAAATTTCATGAAGATTGGAGCTCATTTAAAATATTAATTTAAACTTTCAATTTTTCTCAATCAGAGGAAAACCCACCTAATATTTTTATGTGAAACGCTTCCATTTTAAATTTCACGAATATCGAAGCTCATTTGAAATATTAATTTAAGCTTTCAATTTTCCTCAATTAGAGGAAAACCCACCTAATATTTTGATGTAAAATGCTTCTATTTTAAATTGGAAGCATTTGACATCAAAATATTAATTTAAAGTTTCAGTTTTACACTATCAGAGGAAAACCCACCTATATTTTAATGTCAAATCCTTCCATTTTAAATTTCATGAAGATCAAATGTCATTTGAAGTATTAATTTAAAGTTTCAATTTTTCTCAATCAAAGGAAAACCCCCAGGTAATATTTTGATGTCAAATTCTTCCATTTTAAATTTCATGAAGATCTGAGCTCATTTGAAATATTAATTTAAAGTTTCAATTTTGATCCTAGACGTAAAATGTGTCACAAAAAAGTTTCAATTTTGCACAATAAGAGGTAAACGCACCTAATATTTTGATGTCAAATGCTTCTATTTTAAATTTCATGAACATCGAAGCTCATTTGAAATATAAATTTAAACTTTCAATTTTGCTCAATCAGAGGAAAACCCACCTTATATTTTGATGTCAAATGCTTCTATTTTAAATTGGAAGCATTTGACATCAAAATATTAATTTAAAGTTTCAAATATTAATTTAAAGTTTCAGTTTTACACAATCAGATGAAAACCCACCTAATATTTTAATGTCAAATGCTTCCATTTTAAATTTTATGAAGATCAGATCTCGCTTGATATATTAATTTAAATTTTCAATTTTGCTCAATCAGAGGAAAACCCACCTAATATTTTGATGTCAAATGCTTCTATTTTAAATTTCAGAGAGATCCGAGCTCATTTGAAATATTAATTTCAAGTTTTAATTTTTCTCAATCAGAGGAAAACCCACCTAAAATTTTGATGTCAAATGCTTCTATTTTAAATTTTATGGAGATCCGAGCTCATTTGAAATATTAACTTCAAGTTTCAATTTTACATAATCAGTGGAAAACCCACCTAATATTTTGATGTCAAATACTTCCAATTTAAATTTCACGAAGATCAGAGCTTGTTTGAAATATTAATTTAAAGTTTCAATTTTGCTCAATCAAAGGAAAACCCACCTAATATTTGGATGTCAAATGCTTCCATTTTAAATTTCACAAAGATTTGAGCTCGTTTGAAATATTAATTTAAAGTTTCAATTTTACTCCTGGAGGTAAAAAGTGTCACAAAAAATTTTCAATTTTGTAGAATTAGAGGTAAACCCACCTAATATTTTGATGTCAAATGCTTCCATTTTAAATTTCATAAACATCAGAGCTCATTTGAAATATTAATTAAAAATTTCAATTTTTCTCAATCTGAGGAAAACCCACCTAATATTTTGATGTCAAATGCTTCTATTTTAAATTGGAAGCATTTGACATCAAAATATTAATTTAAAGTTTCAAATCTTAATTGAAAGTTTCAGTTTTACACAATCAGAGGAAAAACTCCCCTAATATTTTGATGTCAAATGCTTCCAATTTAAATTTCACGAAGACCAGAGCTCATTTTAAGGATTAATTTTAAGTTTCAATTTTTCTAAATTAGAGAAAAAACCACCTATTTTTTTGATGTCAAATGCTTCCATTTTAAATTTCACAAAGATCTGAGCTCATTTAAAATATTAATTTAAAGTTTCAATTTTGCTCCCGAACGTAAACTGTGTCACAAAAAGTTTCAATTTTGCATAATCAGAGGTAAAACCACCTAATATTTTGATGTCAAATTATTCCATTTTAAATTTCATGAACATCAGAGCTCATTTGAAATATTAATTTAAACTTTCAATTTTGCTCAATCAAAGGAAAACCCACCTAATATTTTGATGTCAAATGCTTCTATTTTAAATTGGAAGTATTTGACATCAAAATATTAATTTAAAGTTTCACATATTAATTTAAAGTTTTAGTTTTACACAATCAGAGGAAAACCCACCTAATATTTTAATGTCAAATGATTCCATTTTAAATTTCACGAAGATCGGATCTTGTTTAAAATATTAATTTAAAGTTTCAATTTTGCTCAATCAAAGGAAAACCCACCTAATATTTTGATGTCAAATGCTTCCATTTTAAAATTCATGAAGATCTGAGCTTGTTTGAAATATTAATTTAAAGTTTTAATTTTTCTCCCAGACGTAAAATGTGTCACAAAAAAGTTTCAATTTTACACAATAATAGGTAAACCCACCTAATATTTTGATGTCAAATGTTTCCATTTTAAATTTCACAAACATCAGAGCTGATTTGAAATATTAATTTAAACTTTCATTTTTTCTCAATTAGAGGAAAACCCACCTAATATTTTGATGTCAAATGCTTCTATTTTAAATTGGAAGTATTTGACATCAAAATATTAATTTAAAGTTTCAAATATTAATTTAAAGTTTCAGTTTTGCAAATCAAAGGAAAGCCCACCTAATATTTTAATGTCAAATGCTTCCATTTTAAATTTCACGAAGATCAGATGTCGTTTGAAATATTAATTTAAAGTTTCAATTTTGCTCAATCAGAGGTAAACCAACCTAATATTTTGATGTTAAATGCTTCTATTTTAAATTTCAGGGAGATCCAAGCTCGTTTGAAATATTAATTTCAAGTTTCAATTTTACACAATCAGTGGAAAACCCACCTAATATTTTCATGTCAAATCCTTCCAACTTAAATTTCACGAATATCGGAGCTCGTTTGAAATATTAATTTAAAATTTCAATTTTTCTCAATCAGAGGAAAATCCACCGAATATTTTGATGTCAAATTCTTCGATTTTAAATTTCATGAAGATTTGAGCTCATTTAAAATATTAATTTAAAGTTTCAATTTTTCTCTGGGACATAAAATGTGTCACAAAAAAGTTTCAATTTTGCACAATGAGAGGTGAACCCACCTAATAATTTGATGTCAAATGCTTCCATGTTAAATTTCATGAACATCGGAGCTCGTTTAAAATATTTATTTAAATTTTCAATTTTGCTCAATCAGAGGAAAACCCACCTAATATTTTGATGTCAAATACTTCTATTTTAAATTGGAAGCATTTGACATCAAAATATTAATTGAAAGTTTCAAATATTAATTTAAAGTTTTAGTTTTACATAATCAGAGGAAAACCTACTTAATATTTTAATGTCGAATGCTTCCATTTTAAATTTCATGAAAATTGGATCTCATTTGAAATATTAATTTAAAGTTTCAATTTTTCTCAATCAGAGGAAACCCCACGTAATATTTTGATGTTAAATGCTTCTATTTTAAATTTCACAGAGATCCGAGCTCATTTGAAATATTAATTTCATGTTTAAATTTTATACAATCAGTGGAAAATGCACCTAATATTTTGATGTCAAATGCTTCCAATTTAAATTTCACGAAGATCGGAGCTCGTTTGAAATATTAATTTAAAGTTTCAATTTTGCTCAATCAGAGGAAAACCCACCTAATATTTTAATGTGCAATGCTTCCATTTTAAATTTCACAAAGATCTGAGCTCGTTTGAAATATTAATTTAAAGTTTCAATTATGCTCCTGGATGTAAAACGTGTCACAAAAAAGTTTCAATTTTTCACAAATAGAGGTAAAGCCACCTAATATTTTGATGTCAAATGCTTCCATTTTAAATTTCAGATCTATCATAGCTCATTTGAAATATTAATTTCAACTTTCAATTTTGGTCAATCATAATCCCTAAGTTTTGTTTATGATTAGTGACCTACACTTAGTCATTTACTTAGGCAGTTTTAGTTGGTTATCACTATGGCCGAGCTAAACATTCAAGGTCAAGCAACATTGCTGAGAAAGTTTTAGGTTTCTGAGTTACATCATGCTGAGCTGAGTAGAATATTAAGTGCCGAGCGATAGAGATGTTAAGTGCCGAGCAGAACAGTTTTTGCATACATGTCAGGATTGATTCAAACTTTGATGTAAAAGGTTTAGGCCAACTTGTATGAGATTTGGGCCAAAATTTGAACACATTTAATATTTGTATACTAAGTTAATTACGCATTTAATTGTTTTATACTATGCATGGCATGGAACTAATCAAGAAATCAAAATGCATTGGAAACATAAATTATAGATCTTGATCGTTGGTCTAGGTCTCGCTCCCAAATCTGAAAAGACATATAAGATTTCTTCTAACCCTAGAGATAGAGAGAGAGAGAGAGAGAGAGAGAGAGAGAGAGAGATTTTTTTGAAGATAAGGGTTGTTTTTCATGAGAGATGAATAGTAAGTCATTTTGAGAAGATGCCTAGATCAAGCAAAATGATAGAGCAGTGAAAAGTAGAGTAAACATATATCAGATAGTGAGATCATAGAAGGTATTGGAAAGAGCAGATCTGTCATCAGCATCTGAGTGCATAATGAAGGATCACTACTTGGAACATTCTTACAGGTGTATCACGTGAAATCTCTTAACAGAGTGGTTCTAGCAGACCATTTTAAATCTCTTAGCCGAGTGCTTACTTTACTATAATTCGAAATCCTTTAACAATGTAGATTGTAATGATCTTTATCTCTTAACATAATAGACCTTTAACTAGGTAGATTACATGTTGCAATCAAACTCTTGTATCCCTAATAGGCACACTTTATTGCTGCAGTAGTGAAGATTTTTTGGGTTTTTGGGTTACCAATATTTTGTGTTATGAGCTATACAGTTCATGTTATTTATGCTATCTGATGTTAGGTTAAATTCATATATGTATGAATGTGGATCAATTTGTTTTAAGTGGTTAAGTTTTAAGATATGATTCACCCCCCCCCTCTTAGTATCTTTCTTTCCCCATTATTTTACTTCCAACAATTGGTATCAAAGCGTAGTTCACCTACAAAAGCTTTTAATTAGCTTTTGAGTACAGATCTTGAGATGGAGGTTTACAAGTTGGGTAAAGTCATGGAGAATCAGAAGATCGAGATTCAGCAAGCATTACATCAGCTTGAAATAGCAAGATAGGAATTGAAGAAATCATTGATAGCTAGGAAATATTTGGCTAAACAAATGAATGATACTCATTACCAGGAAGATGACACTGCAAATCTATTTCAAGATGGAGATTCTACTAAGAGTGATGCAACAATTGTAGATCTACTGGAAAAGAACAACACACTGTGTGAAGAGTTTAGAAACTTAAAAAGAGAACAAGAAATGTAGATAGTGAGACTATGTGAGGTAGTGGAACAAAAGAAGAAAGTTGAAGATGACAAAGCTATGGCAGAAGAAGATAAAAGAGTGATAACTATCAGACTTGATGAAAGGACACATGATGTGCAAATGATGACAATTAATTATGTTGACATGGAAAATCAACTACTACTTGCAAATTAGGAGATTAGTAGGAAATATATGGAAATGATGAATCCGAGATCTGAGAACAATCAATTGAAAGATGATTTTAGATCTGAGAAGGAACTGAATGAAAGGTTGAATAAACCTAATGAAGCTTTGACTCATTTTGAGAATCTAATAGAAGCATCAAGGAGGACAAAGGAATCTTCTGGATTAGGTCACACTAAACAAAAAACATCTGCTGAGAAAGGAGAATCATCTAATAATGGTGAAAGGAGGAATGCAAAGATAAAGCACAACAGGCCTGTTTTCCACCACTGTGGAAAACTAGGTCATACAGAAAACATTTGCCAAAGCAAGAAAGGTAAGTCCAATCCTAAGCCTAAGTTCAATGGTTACTATTTTAATTGCAAGAAATTTGGACATAAAGCACATGAATGTTGGGCTGAAGCAAGTGATGCACCTCCCAAACCAAGATTTAATGGTTGTTGTTACAAGTGTCAGAAACATGGTCATAAAGCACAGGACTTTAGATCCAATGCTAAATAGAAATGGACATTAAAGACACAAACAAAAGCATCTAAGAAGGGCAACACTTACAACTAGGATTATAATACAAGGTAGAGTTGTCATTACTATGAAGAATATGGACATGCACCTGAAGATTTCTTAAAGACACATTTATGAGGGAAATCTAAGAGTTGGATGAATGGAAGCTTAGTCTATTTTAGTTGTTTGAAGATAGGTCACACTAAGAGAGAGTGTAGAAAAAGAGTTCCTGCTCCTACTGTTGAAGAAATAAGAGCACATATGAACTAGACATGGGTAAAGAAAACAAAGCTGAGAAGAAGTGAATCCACTGAAGTCGAGGTCGCCCAATCCATTGGATTAGGTGATCACACCATCTCTAACTGAGCAATAGAGGTATGTAAGAAACTGCATTTAAACTTCAAATCTTACATTAGTTCCTAATATGTAAATGTGTCAAATTCCATATCTGCATATGTTAAGATGCGCCAGGACATATTTGTGACAAGTGCCAAGAAGAATTATCTGCACTATAGGTGTCGAGCTGGTTGGCCAAGTAAGTTGTTTGATGGTCGAGTATGGTAAGCCAAGTGGTATGCAAGTTGTGTAAGTTGGCCAATGATAGCTCTCTTGCACTAACCTAATGGGTAGAATATTTATTTCTTACCTATCTTGACCTTTCAACTCTATATAAGGTCAAAAAGTCAACTATTCATTTTACCTTGCAATTTTCAGCATTCACAAAGTGATCGAAGAAGTTGCAGAATTGATCTTAGTAAAGTTTTTTTTGATAATTTTCTCAGCATGCCATCGACAACCCTAAGTTGAATTGTGCAAAGTGTTACTTGCTGAGGTACCTTGTTCTTCATTCTTGAACCCTAATTTTAGAGATTATGGCTGCAAGTTCTTCTGCACCAGTCAAAAGAATGAAGGAGGAGTTGAAACAAATTAAGCTAGTAAGGAGTGAGGTGTGTGCACCACCAAAATTTTGAGCCATTCTCGAAAGTGCAATTTTAAGTGATCTAAACGGAGCTCTCTCATCAATCCCACCAAAGGTACTTTATGATCCACGATGTTAGATCTTGTTACATGGTTAAAATTGGTGAAGTGGGTGATAACAAATTATGGAAATCCTACAACAACTTATACAAAAATGGAATTCTGAAAGACGAGTTCAAGCATTTAGCTGACAAAGGGTTAACTCATGCCCTAGATTTTCTACCAGACTTCAAGGATGAATGGATCAAGGTTGTTCTAAGCCAAGTTCATAATATGCATATGTGGCTGGACAATGGACTAGTTAGGATCACAAAAGATATTATTCATCAAGTAACTAGATATCCTTTTATCAATTGTAAACAAATAATGAGAGATCAAAGTAAAGAAGAGACAAAAGCTAACAGTGGAGATTTCTAGAACAACAGAGGTATGAATATCTCTACAATTAAAGATTTAGAACTTGACTTTGGAGTGAGAATGATTGCACACAAGTTCTATCATTTGAGCTGACTAGATAGTGTTCCCTGCACACCCGTAGAATAGGCATGGAAGATGGTCAAGAAGAATCACACCTACAACCTTGCCAAGCTGCAGTTGACACAACTAGCCAAGAACTTACTATCTATCAAAAAAGCTAAAAGCTCATCATGTAAGTTTTGCTCTTTGCTAGTTTGTGTATTCTTCCATGTACATAAGTCATTTCCTAAACTGGGAAATATTGTTTGGAAGAAGGATAGACCTATTACTATACAGATTAGTGAATGTATTCAAAAATTAGGAAATGATTTCAATAGTATTATGGGAAACTAATTTGTGGAATTCAAAAAGAGAATGAGATTGAGGACTATAATTCCAAGTTCACTTGTGGAAAAGCACTATGAAGAGATATGTTTCCTAGTTGATATAGACCACACTTACATTCAGGCTATGACACCTAGGGTATCATGGCTGGAGCCATTTTCCTATGAAGTTAATATTGATGAAACTGAAAAAGCTATCACAACACTCCTAGCAGAGGAAATTGATACTAAAGAGAAGAGATTCAAAAATTATGAAGAAGCTAAGGCAAAGATTTTGATGAATCTTAAGGCAGGAACCATGGAGAGAAAGAGGAAAAAGATTGTGAAAAACCTGAAAAAAGATGGTTGGCTTGCCGAGTGATGAGGAGCTAGAGGATGCACCTCTAGACATATCTACTGGATAAGGAGAAGAAGTATCTAAAGAATGAGAAGTAGAAGTTAGTGAATTTGAAGAAGAGATTATTGTTAAGGAAAAAGGAAAGAGACCAGCAGTAGCCAAGGTAACCAAGCTGAGTAAGGCAAAACCTAGAGCTACCCCTTCCATTGAAAATCATCCAAGGACAAGGGCATCTACTACCACATCATGAGTAGAGAAATCAAAAGTTTATGTAGAGAAGGTTGGAGAAAGTGGTTCTGGATCAAAGAAAAAATTTGCAACAAAGGCTATGCCGAGCCTACAAGTTAAGAGAACAAGAAGGAAACTGCATTTGGATTCAGAAAGTGATGAAGACAAGACTAAAACTGATGAACCCAGAAACATACCAACAACACCATTCAAGAGATCCACAGATATCAATGAGGTATGTGAAAATTTGAGAAATTATGTAGGGTTATCTGGTTTTAAGTTTATCAAGTATGAAAAACTGAAGGTAGAAGATAAGCATAAAGATTAGGAAGCTCTTCTAGACATGATGTATAGTTTCAAATTAACTCCTATAGAGATAGGAAACAATGTGCTGAGTGAGTTATATGAGTTTCTATCTAGAAAATGGGAATTTGCGCTCACAACTAAGAGACAGATAAGAGAAGGCACATTAGCTCAAGTTATTCTTGAGCTGATTAAGAAATAGAGAGAAAATTTTTCTAAAGAGTATAAGCATAAATTCATACCTAAAAAGAGAGGTTATGCTATCTTGAAAAATGATATTGAAGGTATAGTACAGTAGAGTACTAGGATTTGGAAGGAAATCTTTGGACTGATTGCTCCATGTAATACCCACCTCTGAGTTTTCTTTTTAGTTTTGGTTGCCGAACTCTTTTGGGCCTTTTCATGTATGTGTGGTTTATTTCAGATGGTTTAGAGGATATTTATGTATCATGTTTCAGTATGTTATTGATTCATTTCTTAGAGTGTTATATCTCTTGTTTGCATATGATGTATGGTAATTTCATGATGCTTATGTATATGTTAGGATGTCATTTTGATTATGGCTTTTTGACAATACTGACCCTAGATTTATATGCACATGGATCATTTGTATGTTTTGCATTACTGTTTGATGTGCTTGATATGGTATGGGATAGAGTCGTAGTTACTTGCTCCAGTGAGATCCATATGATAAACTAGTCTCAACCAGTAGTTTCTATATTATATGCATGTATGCTTGTATTTGTGATGATAGGTTCGCAGGTACCGGGCAATGTCTTCCCTGAATTGGAAGGAGTGAGCGTGCCCTATTGCAATATCTCAATGGTAAGAGAGGGGAGATAGTATTAGGTCCAAATCCATACCCTAAACCCATATTTTGTCCTATAGATGCACAAAGAATCTGATTGACTACCCTAGTGTTTGAATCTGTCAAGTGACATGGATTCATGAGCCTGTTTGTGTGTGTTGGGTTTCTATTTCAGTAGATTGTTTGTTTCAGTTGATTATCTATTTAGATGGGTTTCAGGTGATTTGATGATGCTTTTAGCTTAATTTATTTGATGAATTCTTGTGGTAAATATTAATCTTAATTATTGCACTTATAATAAGGTTAAAACATTGATATATGAAATATATGGCTATTTAATATTTAAATATTAATTAAATGCCTATATTTAATTAATTGATTTAATTATTAAGTCTTAATTAAAATAATTGAGATTTAATAAATATTAAATTAAATTAATTGTAATTAATTATGCATAGTTGAATTATTGAATATCATCTTAATTTGCATGGTTAATTGATTTATTTAATTGAAATAGTATCTCATGCATTTTCAATTTAACACTTTGCTTTGAAATTATAAAGTTGGGTTTCTGTTGCATGCTTTAAGTGAAATTGAAAATAAAGGAATTATCTTAATTAATAATTAGATAATTTATTTTCCCTTTAGGGTTTTCACTTTTTTAAAACCTAATTGCTTGGATTATCTGTATCTTTGGATTCGAAGCCTTTTTGAAGGTGGTTCAATTAGGGAGAAGGAGAAATTAGGTGATTGGGATTTTGAGGAGGTTTGCTTGGATTTGGAATTCATCTTGCTTAGATTTGTGGGTTTGATCATCTCTTTTTTTACTAAGGTAGGATCTTGAGCTTTTCAATTCTAGTTTTACAATCCCTGTCTTCTATGCATCTGAAAACTAGGATCCTTTGCTTGATTTTTTCTGTTTGTGTATTTGGTGATTCAACTAATTAAAATGATGAAAAATCTATTCTTGTATCCATTTGTGTTTTCTTTCATATTTTCATGTCAGATCTGTGTTTATGAACATGAGGGTTCCATTTTTGGGTGTTTAATGCCAATTGGGTATAAGGGTTTTTGTATGAAAGTATTCTGTTTGAGAATTGCGCTTAGGGTTTCATTTTTTTGGGAAAAATTCCTCTTTGAATGGAAATTTGATAAACGTTGTTGATTTTGCTTGAAACTCTTAGATTTGTATCTCCTTGCCATGGAATGATGAATTCATAACTTCACCATGTCCTTGCCCAAACCCCTAATCAAATCTGTAGGAAAACAAGAAAACAAGGTTAATTTGCATGCTAGGAAACAAGAAAACTCTTCATGAGAAAATAAATAATTGTATTTAAAAAAATATAGATCCTTCTTGTTTTTATCATCTTGCACGTTGAAAAGGAAAGAAAAATCCATCCTTGTTTATTTAGAATTTTTGTGGAAAAATAAATGCCTATATTGTTAAGAATATAGCCTTGTAAATTACTCTTGAAAAAAAAAAATTTGCCATTCTAAAATTAGTGTTGATAAAAAAATTAGTTAAAATATATAAATGCTTGCTGTTTTTATAAAAAAATACAGTCTGGTTTTTAAAATAGAAAAAAAATAAAATAAAAAAATAACATATATATTATAATAAACAAGTTATTTATTAAATATATATAAATAAATAAATAAACAAAGAACTATAATTAAAAGAAAAGAAAAAGAAAGCTTTTTTAAAAAGAAAATTTAAAAGTTGAAATGGTTGGGTGGGTGGCGGGGGCCACCGCACCCCCCACTCTTCCTTTTACCCACGGTACTTACTCTCCACGAGAGTTCTCCCAAGGAAAAGGGAGTATGAGGTCATGGGGGCCACATTTCCCCTTCCCCCTTTATTTGTTTTGGCTGTGCTTTTTATTTTAAAGGAGACTTAGTAATATTTAAAATTAGTTATATGTTATTTATGTTTAGTTTTATTTTTAAATTAATATTGTTTAAATTCATTTTAAATTTAATTTGGTTTTAATTTATTTTGATTAAAATTAGTTCTAATTAATATATATATATATATATATATATATATATATAATTTAAAGATTGTTTTTTTTATTGTTATTAAAGGTGATTGTTAATTGTTAGTTGGGAAGAGATTTTTTTTTAGTATTTATTTTAATAATTAATATTCAGTTTGTTTTTTTAATATTATTTAATTATTTATATTAAAATATTAATTGGATATTAATGTTTGTATATATGAAGAGACTTTAGTTTTAACGGGGCAATTACCTTAATGGGTGTTTTAAACACATGGTGTAATTATAGTGTTATTTTAGTAATTATTTAAACAGGATAATTTATACATGTGGTTTTATAAATTAACCTATAGGAGCTTTAATTACATTCTTTTGGAGATTTAATTATAGCGAGTTAGTAATTTTACGAGATAGACAAATTTGCATAACCAGGTTATAAATTTGTTTATTATTTTGTTCTTTGTTTAGCTCTTTATAAAGATGTATATATCACTCGATTCTGAAATTGTTTCTGTTTGAGTATGTATTTCATGTCATGATGTATTTTGAAGTGTTATTGATATGAAAAGTATTTATGTTCTTTTATGGGACTTTATTGTCTCAGATATCTCTTGGGACTAGTGGAACCTTAGGGTGTTTTACTTGGGTTTGTTGGGATTTTATTTCCAGTTCCTTTATGTATGATTGTGTTGGAGTTTGTATCTTCATGGTATCTTGTGAGTGTTTTTTGGTGCATGTGTCTTATTATATTATGTTGGTTCAATTGTATTTGTGAACCTAGTGTTCTAAACTTAAGATGTGTGATCCTTGAGAATGACTCATATGGTTAGTAAGAACAAGTAGTTCCTATATGGGTAGGAACCAGTATACGAGTCATGAGATTATTTATGACCTTGAGCTTAGGGGATGGTTAGTTAGGTGCATCTTAGGGGAGTGGCTTACAATAGGATTCTGGGGCCCAAAGAGGCTAGTCCATGGTGACCTATTGTAAGTTGATTAATAAGTGATAACTTAATAATAAAACTTGGGGATTACATTAAATACAAGATTAGTTAGCATGTTGAGTGTCCGGGGTCCAGAGTGACCAGTCTAGGGTAAACTCAACTAGATGATGCTTGAGGGTCTGGGGTCCATAGAGACCAGTCCCAGGTAAATCAAGTATATGACCATGTGATGACACTCCCATAGCATGTAGCCTAAGTCTCCTCCATAGGTCCTGTTGTGCCTTTTATGGTTGTGTCTTTGACATTTGGCTTTTGGGATTCAGTATTTGATTTACATTGGTGTTTTGGATATATTATGTATGTCTCTTTGTCTTTGGATGGTGTACCTTTGCTTGATCTTGGATTTCTAGTTGTCTTGATCTTTCCATCCTTATGCTTTTTCTTTAGTCTTTCTTGTTGTGATCAGAAAGATTCTAGGACCTTCCTATGTGTTCTGTATGATGGCTTGTATGCCTCTGATTGTCTTCATGTTGTATACTTGTGTGAGTGGGCTTGTTATTATCTCCTTAGTACGGTGGGAGTGGATGTTTGGTTCCACGTGGTTAGGTGGTAGTGATTCTTATTACCATTGAGATTCGAAGGTTCTTCTTCTTTCTTGGATGATCCTTGTTGCAGTTATATCTTTTGATTCTTTTGGAGACTTGTATAGTTTCATGAGTTGTATATTTGTAACCATATGTGTTTATGGGTTGACATCCTTTGGAGGATGTATTGTGTTGTACTCAGCATGTTTATCTAGGAGGTTTTGATCTTAACATGTCAGTTGTGATCTTGTATTAGAGTGATTACTACATACCCTACGACATGTGTAGAGGATGTGAGTTATGAGATGTATATTATTGGATTCATTTGATGTATCCTTTGTGTTAGGTCTTTATAGTTGTTATTCATAGATTATCTTTCTTAAGTGATTCTACGTCAAGGAACCCTCAAGGATTGATATCTATGTTTGAGTTATTCTTATGTGTATGTCATGTACTTCATTGTATCGCTTCCACATTGTTATCATTTTTGTTTGTAAACTTTTTGAAAAAAAAATTATCCTATTAACTCAGTGTCAAGTTTAGGTTAGTTCTCCTAGGTTCCCTGGTAGGGCATTACACTTGGTATCAGAGCCCATGTTTCTACACTGGGATCTCTGAGGATTTGTATGCCCATTAGTTTTCTTTTGATTTTAAAACATTGAAACAAACATAGACATAAAAATCTGATGTATTTAAAACCAATTCTTTGTGATTATATGATTTCTTTTGATGTTATTAGTTTGATGTTGGTTCTGAGTTGTGGTTTGGTTCTTAGGTGGATTCAGGAATCATGCCTGAATCTAGAGCTGCTAGAGGCTATGGTAGGGGCTATGTTGATGGTCATGGTAGGGGTAGGAATCACAGTCCTTCCCTGAATGTCAGTCAATATGGTGCTCGTCAGCACAATAGAGATGAGTAGAAGGATGAGCGTTGGGCTGATTCTATTGAGCCAGACACTAGGTAGATGTTGAAGGCAATATTAAGTCATCTTCCTGAGCAAGTTAGAGTGGAGAAGGATTCTTCTCATAATTCTTAGATAGAGTAGAGAGAGAGGGAGAGATCTAGGAGCCTCCAAGGAGGACTGTTGCAATGGATCCTGAGGTTGTGGCAATGAACCACATGAGGGATCTCATGAGAGTCCCACCTACTCCCTTTGATGGGAAAGGAGAAGGGTTTGAAGCTAAGACTTGGCTTATCACATTAGAGAGGTTTTTTCTATGCATCCCTTTAGTAGCAATACTAAAGCTAGGTATGTAGTGATGCAACTCTCCAATTTTGCAGCAAGATGGTGGAAGATAGAGGAGGAGAAGTTAGGTCTCCATATGGAAATAGTGACTTGAGAGTTATTCATTGAGTACTTTTGAGAGTGCTTCCTATCTGTTCAGTGGACGCAGTAGAGGGCAGATGAGTTCCATAACTTGAGGTAGTTGACCATGTCAGTGGTAGAGTATGAGTGTCGATTATTCAAGCTCAAGCACTATGCTAGTTATGGTCAGGATTTGGCCCTTATGGTTCAACACTTTGTTAGGGGGCTCAATGAATGCATCATTGGGGAAGTTAGACTATTTGAGCCTACGAACCTTAGAAAAGTGCTTATTAAAGCTACCCTTGTAGAGGTGAACCTAGCATTGGGCCATGGTGGTTAGTTGGGAGTGTATTCTAGTGTACGTACTCCTAGTAACAGAGGTAATCAATCTCAAGGAGCTGGGAATTCCAGGAACCCTCCTACAGTTTTGAAGGGTAACCAGAGCCAACACGGTAAGAGATTCTTTCATGGCACTAGTGGTGGTTCTCAGTTGGGGAACTATCATAACTGGCTGCACAGTATGTGCAATAGGACTGATTAGTCAGTTTAGAGTTTGCATCAGGATGCTAGTGGGGGCATTTTTCTTCAGTCTAGTGCACCTTTGGTTAGAGGAGGTGGCAATAGAGGTGGTTTCTATTGTTGTGGGCAGCTTGGTCACATTGCGGCCAATTGTCCTTAGCTTGCATCATAGTTTTTAGGACAGAGACTAGGGAAGGGTCCTATGGGACCCACATGATGAGTCTTTTGTGACTCAGTTTGATGATTGGAGTTAGATATTCATATCTCTACCTTTGTTGTAGGCTTCCAGGAGTAAGCCTAGTTTAGGGGAGGAGGATGTAATACCCACCTTTGAGTTTTCTTTGCAGTTTCGATTGCCAAATTCTTTTGGGCCTTTTCATGTATGTGTGGTTTATTTCAAATGGTTTAGAGGATATTTATGTATCACATTTCAGTATGTTATTGATTCATTGCTTAGAGTGTTATATCTCTTGTTTGCATATGATGTATGGTAATTTCATGATGCTTATGTATATGTTAGGATGTCATTTCAATTATGATTTTCTGACAATACTGACCCTTTATTTATATGCACATGGATCATTTGTATTTTTTGCATTACTATTTGACATGCTTGATATGGTATGGGACAGAGTCGTAGTTACTTGCTCTGGTGAGATCCACATGATAAACTAGTCTCAACCAGTGGTTTCTATATTATATGCATGCATGCTCATCTTTGTGGTGACAGGTTTGCAAGTACCGGGCTATGTCTTCCCTAAATTGGCAGGAGTGAGCGTGCCCTATCGCAATATCTCAATGGTAAGAGAGGGGAGATAGTATCAGGTCCAAATCCATACCCTAAATCCATATTTTGTCCTATTGATGGACAAATAATCTGATTGACTACCCTAGTGTTTGAATCCATCAAGTGACGTGGATTTGTGAGCCTGTTTCTATGTGTTGGGTTTCTGTTTTAGTTGATTGTCTGTTTCAGTTGATTATATGTTTAGATGGGTTCCAAGTGATTTGATGATGCTTTTAGCTTGATTTATTTGATGAATTATCATGGTAAATATTAATCTTAATTATTGCACTTATAATAAGGTTAAAACATTGATATATGAAATATATGGCTATTTAATAATTAAATATTAATTAAATGCCTATATTTAATTAATTGATTTAATTATTAAGTCTTAATTAAAATAATTGAGATTTAATAAATATTAAATTTAATTAATTGTAATTAATTCTGCATAGTTGAATTGTTGAATATCATCTTAAGTTGCATGGTTAATTGATTTATTTAATTGAAATAGTATCTCATGCATTTTCAATTTAACACTTTGCTTTGAAATTATAAAGTTGAGTTTCTATTGCATGCTTTAAGTGAAATTGAAAATAAAGGAATTATCTTAATTAATAATTAGATAATTTATTTTTCCTTTAGGGTTTTCACTTTTTGAAAACCTAATTGCTTGGATTATC
>MU223215.1:0-45499 GCA_018584345.1 Thuja plicata
GACATCACATTTGGCCTTTATCTCTAGTTAATGTGTGAAAACATATGAAATGTCCAACCTTGCAGCGCCAAACCCTGCTAACACAGAAAAAATTGAAAGACTTATACTACATTGACTACTGCTATTGTATTTGCAGGAATCTAATTCTCCTTTGCAATCAGAGATTACCTCTAATGGGGCAGACCATCAAGGTTTTAAAATGATAGCTCACCTTCCCCATCAAACACAACCTGCTATTGCACCTCCATTTGTTATTCGATACGTCGAATAGGTGGCTAGAGTAGAGGGAAACGAGTCTCCTTTCAATGGCTCTAGCTATATCGTTGCCCTGGTATGGTGGGAACTACTACTGAGGTATGGCTGGTCTTCTTCTATGCTCCTTTGCCCCAATTCCCGTGCACGAGTACAGACTATAACAAATGAGCAACGTTTTCCTTTTTTTTTTTCTCTTATATCCCACTGCCATCGCAATTGCAACGTCTTCGGGCTATAATTGAAAAAAAAAAGCCAAAAACACATTGCATTTGCCTGCCGTCGCAAATTGACGTCGCAAATTGACCCCTAATGTATTAGTGACAAAATTCAAGAAACCAACTAGCATTGATGAGGTATGTGACAATTTGAGGAATTCAGTAGGATTAGCTACTTTCAAGTTCATTAAGTATGAGAAATTGAATAATGTGGATAACCAAAAAGTTTGGGAAGCACTCTTAGATATGATGAGTAGTTTCAAGTTGACTCCTATAGAGATAGGAAACCATGTGCCGAATCAATTGTATGAGTTTTTGTGAAGAAAATGGGAATTTGCACTTACCACAGAAAGATAGATCAGGGAAGGAACTTTAGCTAAGGTAATACCTAAGTTGACTTCAAAATAGAGAGCCAAATTTATTGAAGAATATAAGAGTAGGTTTGTTCCTAAATGTAGAGGTTATGCTATTTTGAAAAATGATATTGAAGGATTAGTACGTCAAAGTAAAAGGATTTGGAAGGAAATATTTGGACTGATAGTTCCAAAAGATAAGAAATCTAATGGGGGAACATCTGATCAAAAGGATAAAGAAGTTGAGATTACCCCTAAGCAACAGGTGACTCTAGATCAAATTGCTACAGAACAGGACAAGACCAAAGATGCCTTAGACTCAACAAATTCTGTTGATCTGACTGCAGACAGTCTGATGGACTTCATAGTTGATGATTCTAGCAATTTGAATGCCGAGGAACAAGATATGCTGAGTGGTACAAACATTGATTCACCTATTAAGGCAACTGAGACTGAAGGAGAAAAGACCACTATATCTAAAGAGAAAATTGATGAGATAATTGAAGAAATCAATGATCAAATAAGTGAAGAGAAACAACAAAGAAATGCAAAAGAGGTAACTTCACAAAATCCACCTATTTTAGAGGTTGTCAAAATAGTTTTAGATAGTGGTATAGTGGTGAAGGATACTGTTGATAAGCCTAAGGAAGAAGAGGCAATGAAAGTGTTGGTTGATCTACCACACTCTACATCATCCACTCCCACAGGTCCTAAAATTGGAGGTATGCCTAATCCATAGATAATCCTAACAAAATTGAAAGAGGTAATGGACATTGATACTATCATAGGAAAAGGTATTATGCAGTCAAGCATTAGTTCACCAGAGTTGAAGAGAAGGAAAGTTCTGAAGAAGAAGTCTCAAATTTTAGATGTCACATTAGATGAGGTAATTGTGATTCCATAATGGGATCTCAATGAATTATCTTTTGAATAAATAGGGACTCTTCAAGAATTAATTAAGAGGAAGAAGAGATAGGAAGAGATAAAAATAGAATAGAAGAAAAAGAAGGTGTTGCATGACATCAAGGACATATTTGCAAAGTCTTTTGACTTAGAAGATGAAATGCCTCAAGCTCCAATTATTGATTAGTTAGTTAGCACTATACATAAGGTAACTGATGATGATATTAACAACAATCAAAAACTTCTATAATGGTTTGAGAGGAGATGTGAAAGCAAAGTTCTAGAGAAAATCTCAGAAGAGATTCCAACAAAACAGGTTGAACTTTCTACTCTTGTAGAAATTTTGGAGAAAGTTACAACAAATGTTTATTCTTTGTACAAGAAACTATGTGATGTTGAATTTTTCACAAAGGATAATCTATAGCTTTCTGAGAAGCTACAGTTAGATTTGAGATCAACTAGAAATACTTTGGGTAAGGATGCTATTTCTAGCTCTTTACATCTTACTAAGTTGATCAATGCCCAATGGAGAATAGTCGAGCTTATGGCTGAAGAGGGCCAAATTGATAACTATTCAGACATGCCTGTTGCCTCACTTAGAGGTAATACATAAGGAAATTTCAATTGCAAAAGAATTATCATCGAGAAATGCAAATCTCTCAACTATAGAAAGTTTAGTGAGTCTAGCTGCCGAGCTAGAGATAAAATTGGAAGTTATGAAGATTGCCAAGGAAAGTTGGGATACTACATTTGAATCAACCCTACAGCTTCATAAACAATTTTTGGATAAGTATAACTTAACCACACCAGTAATAAGTGAAAAAAACAAGGGGGAAGTTGGTAAGGAAGTTGGTGAGGATACAATATGATACATCAGTACAGAATAGGTACAATTGTATATATTTTTGAAGGCATGTAAACTTTTTGTATGTATAATTATGAGTATATTCCTAGGGGGGTACTTAGTATACTTAGGCAACATTTTGATGAAATGAACTGATGTAATGATAAGTGTATTTTTTCCACTAATATCAAAGGGGGAGATTGTTAATATCTAAGTTCTGTTGATGATTAGTGACCAACACTTAGTCATTCACTTAGGTAGTTTTAGTTGGCTATCACTGTGGCTGAGCTAAAACTATGCAAGGCCAAGCAAAATTGCTGAGAAGTATTCAGGTTGTCGAGTTGTATCATGCTGAGCTGAGTAGGGTACCTAGTGCCGAGTGACAAAGATGTTAAGTGCCAAGCAAAATAGTTTTTGTATACATGTCTGGAATGATTCAAACTTTGAAGATAAGTGTTCAGGCTGACTTATATAAGCTTTTTGGGCCAAATTATGTATGCATTTACTATTTTCATATGGAGTCAGTTATGCATTTAACTATTTTATCCTATGCATGATCTATTGTAATCATTAATTTTTATACCTTGGAGGTATGGGTATTAGATCTTGATCGTTGATCTAGATCTTGCTATCAGAATTGAACCGATATATAAGATTTCTTCTAAACCCTATTTTGTAAGTGTGTGTGGAGAGAAGTGGTTACTGCATTTTGAAGTGAAATGCATAGAGGGTTATTTTGTTAAGAAGCAGAGATCAAGTAGAGTGACAACACAGTGAACAATAGAGTAAAGTTATATCAGATTGTGAGATCATAGAAGGTACTGGAAAGAGGAGATCTGTCATCAGCATCTGAGTGCATAACAAAGGATCATTACTTGAAACATTCTAATCATTGTATCAGGTGAAAATATCTTAACAGAGTGGTTCTACCAGACCTTTCTAAATCTCCTAACAGAGAGCTTACTTTATTGTAAGTTGAAATCCTTTAACAGGGTAGATTGTAATGATCTTTAGCTCTTAACCGGGTAGACCTTTAATAGGGTAGATTGCATCTTGTAATCAACTTTTGTAGTCCTAACAGGCACACTTTATTACTGCAGTAGTGGAGAATTTTGTGGGTGTCATCCCCACCCCAGTTTTACCTATTTGGGTTTCTGGGCTACCAAGTTCTTGTGTTATGAGTTATTTATTTCATGTTGTGGATGTTATTTGATATTACATTAGATTCATATATGTATGAATGTGGATCAGTTTGTTTTAAGTGTTTAAATTTGAAGATCTGATTCGCCCCCCCTCTCAGTATCTTGCTTTCCCATTATTGTATTTCCAACAGTTACAACCCCTTAATGTGGATGAAAACTGAATGATAATAGTTACAAAGGTAACAACAAAAGTAATTCATGGCCTATATATGAAATATTATAGAATAGTAATTAAGCTTTCTAACTACACAATTTACATGGACATGTATAGGTTTTCTCAATTAGAACCAAAATGCAAGAACAACCATTGTTGATAGAAAATGCTAGACAAAAAAACTGGTCCTCAAATTTTTTTTGACAAATTAGTTATCTACAGACAATATTAGCAATCTACAGAACCACAATTTATGTTTCTACCTATATAAGGAACCTATAGCTTTGTGATGTAGTGACTGGTGTAGGCATTGGAGATTGCCTAGTTTGAATTGATGTAAGGTGAATTGAAGTGGAAAAATCATCTTCAAGGGCTTGAACAGTTGAGTCTACCACCCATGCTTTGAAAATTCCAATGGTACTCTTGGTCAACTAAGTTTCCCAACAATTCTATGAAGCTAGATGACCAAGTAAAATAAATTTTGAGCATATTTATTCCGATGGTAAAGTAGCATATATTTTTTATCTTTAAATTTGAAATTAATTTGTAGATATTTGTTTTGTGATATATATTTATTGTGTTTGAGTTCTAAACTATAAAGAATTTGCTTGTTTAAATATTATTTTTTAAACTATTATATTTCAATGAAGATTGCTAACCAAGAAGCAATGTCACATAGTATATTTTCCCACCTCTTTGAGATATTTGTGTTTGGTATGATATGGAATTGTATTTTTCTTTTAATTTGATGCAATTATATGAATTCATAATATTTTTTTTGTTACAACAAGTTAGTTTTCCAATTGTCTTTCTAATGCTCGCAAATCCATATGCTCTTCATAGAGTAGAAATAGATTGAATACATGGATTATAAACTCTGGATAGGTGAGAGAGTGTTAGAAGGGCAAGTAATGAGTATACCATTTAATTAAAATAAATTTTGAATTATGATTTATGATTCTTTTTATGTACATGAAATTTCACCCTAACTCATGCATTAGGGTGCAATGACATCTCATGGAAACAATGGAAACCTTCCAGAGTTGTGGATGCCTCTGATTAGGAAGGAGTCTCCAAATTCTAGGCGGGTTCCTTTGAATTTGATTTATCACCTAGAAACTAACCTTTCTTTTAAGGGAAAAGGGAGAAAGATAACTTGAAATTTAATAAAATTAAAAGGAGGTGATACACCAAATTGATTTCAGATTGATAAGAAAATGAACAGTTTTTAATCTGACATAGAAAACTATGAGGTAGGGAACCGTCTCTATTCAACATATAGGGTAACATATATCTACTATTGAAAGGGTAACAACCACAAGCAATAATTAGTCAATAGACATACATTTTCTACAAATAGGTTATAAGAAAATAGCTCAAAAGGAATTGCAACCATTCACTATCTTTACTATTTAAATAATTGAACATTGAATGTAGAAAAGAAGAATAGGATTGAACTACAACACTTGGAAATCACACTAGATTCAATACCAGCTTTATTGTCTCCACAATCTGTAATTGGATACATATTATGATGTAAAAAACATGCTAAGGAACAAAAATATTCACTTTAACACTATTCTGCACCAAAATCTGAACCCCTCTCCATGGATATGAAATCCAGATATATACCCTAAGTGACCCCCCAAAGTTAATTAAAAAATTAGGTCTCCCTCCAAAAACACTCTTCCAATCAAGCTAAAAACCCTAAATTTAGGCATAACACATGCCTTCATCTATGCCTCTAAATCAATACTCAAAGTACATTCTTTTCCTAATCTAAATCAACACACATGATGACCAGCGAAAACTTTAGTGGCGATTATTCTCTATTTGGCAAATTTTGCATGTCGGCGACCCCAGAATTGGCGAATATTTTTCACATATTAGATTGACCCTATCGTCTAACATTTATTAATATTGGGTCCAAATCTCGGGCCCATCACCCATCAGCTTATTTAATTTTTCCATTTCTTACACATTATTGCCAATGGAATATAAATTTTGGTCCCCATAAATTTAAAACATTCGCCTATAATTTCTAAGCAACCCTGAATCGACGACCTATATTTGCCAATAGTTTTATACCTATTTATTTATAGGTGGCCCCAAATTTTCCTAGAATTTTACGGATGCGTGTCTCTAACCGACATAATTTCGCAAACTTTATTAATCATGAGACGGTATTGGACAACCCATAATCACCTTAGAAATGATAAAATACGTGTTATAATTACGCGGGCTTCACCAAATATTTGTATGCCTAATACCTCCCTCTAAATTTTCCAAATAAGGATTAGTATAAAAAAATTCTGATATATGTATGACATCTCTATATTTTATCGATAACAAAGTTTCAGAAGTCTCAGACTATTGAGTGCAAGTGTATACTGCATTGGCGAGTCGCGACTACATTGTTGCATTTTAATTTGAAGCAAAGGTAAGTGATACTTATTCTATGACTCTATTATTTTGAGTTCATTTAAATTATTTTAGAATAGGGTTGCAAAAATGGGATTTGTTTTCCCTTTTGGCCCAAAATACACCACACATCGTTGATTTGTGCTCATCCAACGGTTGCTAGCACTATCGCACTATCGTGGGTCCCATTAACTTTTGGCTTGTCATTTGATGTCACTAGGACATGTGTGAGTATCACTTAATTATTTTAAATTACAACTTTAGCTTATTAGTTATTACATTTAATAAATTTTATTAAATGTTTAGTTTTAGAGTGTAGTTCGATTTAGATTTTAATTCAATTATTTCTATCTTATAATCACACATCGATATGACACATTGGCAAATAAAAATAGAAACTTTATCTGGACTGATAAAGATAATTAATCATTTAGGCTTCAGATTTGAAAATGGAAGTACTAATCCATTGCTTAAGCATATATTTAAATGTCTAATACACAGGTAAAGCAAATAATTAAAATATGGTAATCAAAGAGAAGTCTAAGAATCATTTTTTGTACCCATAAACAGAAAATTGAAACGAACTTAGAAATTTTTTTTTACTTTTTTTTCATAAAATTACATCGTACAGTCAAAATAGAAACCTACTAGGCAACTTATTATTGGTATAAAATAAAGTGAAACTTTGCATGTTCATTGTCAAAAGACTAGGGTAACGGGAATGGGTAACTGGTAAACTAGGGAATCAGGGATCTTCATCTTCCCTTTCGTCTGAGTAGAATTTTCTAGAGAGGATAATCTCTAAGAATTCATCAAGCCATTTGTAGTCCAACTCATCAAAATCTTTAAGGTAAAACCATTTCTGGAGAAAATCCCTTCCAAGCCATGCCCATTTCCTATGTCATGTTAGTTGCTCATCATTGAGGTTCAACATAAAGGGTTGTCTGGCCACATTTTTTCCCGACACCAACAACTTGTGTATATCTCTTGGCCAAGGGATCCCCACCCCTAATTATGAAAAAACAACAACATCGACATCGTCCTTCAAGAATTTATCTTTAAAAACCTTCCTCAACAGCATCAACATATCCACCTATCCTCCGAGGTCAAGGAGAGATGCAAAAAACTAGGACATAATGTCTGTGTAGACATGGTATCTGTAAACATTCTGAAGGAACTCTCAACCCAATAACATCAACACATTAAAGCGTCACCACCAACCTCCCTATAAATGAAAGTGAGGAATTCTTTCGAGACATTTCCCAAAAAGGACCTCTAGTCATCTGGGGATGTGCATCTCAAATGGATTGGTGTATCCATCTTTAATTCTCGAAAGCCTAAAGACCTAAAAACCTAAACCTTAAAACCAGAGGCATAATTTCTACCAATGACAGCTCTGAATCTTAATCTACCAAAAGAAAAATGAAGAAGAAAGAAGTGAGATTGTCTATAAATAGCCCTCACCCCTTGATTGATGGTAGTGATCACAGATACTTAGCAATTAATAATTATTCTTTCTTTAATTGTATTTAATGCAATTTCCATAACTGCATTATGTGTATTATGTGTGTGAGAGATATAAATTGAATTTTCTTAATCTTTCATATCTAAATGTAAATATTTTCCATTAATTTTCCCACAAATGCATGTGTACTATTGACAGTTAAAGATGGTAGTTAAAGAATGTCACTGACAAGATATTTATTTCTTTTTGAGTTACGAGTTACAAGTTGTAGTTGCACTATCCACCATCCACATCAACAAATAACTAGTAGTAATAAATGATCATGGTTACAGTGCACTTTTTAAGGCTTGATATGTGTTGAATCCTTCTGGTGACTTCCTGCAGAAGTCGGTTTCCTTCCGAAATTTGGCCCAAAATTAAATTTCAGCCATTGATCTATGATGATCAAATGGTCTCAAATAATACATTTACCAATATCTAATTAGGTTATGTGTCCCATGTGTGATCCATTATATTCGCAACAAATAAAACTGATATTAGTTGGACATTGCATTAAATACAATGTTACGTGTCATTATTCCGGTGACTTCTTCAAAAACTCTATTTCCTTCACGAAATTGGGCCAAAATTAAACTTCAGCCATTGATCTAGGATAATCAAATGGTCTCAAATAAGACATTTAATATTAGTTGGCGTTGACCCACATGACGCATTGACGAGTCTCATTTTTTAAAATCACCAAATAAAATATTTAGTTTTTCCCATAATTAACGATAGATTAGCCAATAAAATAAATATATTTTCAAACGACACATAAAAATCGCTAGTAAAAATATTTTTTTTACCTTCACAAGAAAATAATCCACCCCATATATTATATATTTTCCCCCACATTAATTTACAATTTGCCAGGATTTTATGGAATTTTCATTCGGGAGGGAAACAATCGCCTATGCCTTTATATTATTTTCCTAATTTGGAAAAAATATCGCCATCATCAATAAAAATTTTCCCCTAAATTAATGTATGATTCACAAGGATTTTATACTTTTTCCTAGGAGGGGGTTTCTTAAAGTTATCCCTAATGATGTCCCATAAATAAAATCCTAATTCAAAAACATACCCAAAATCAATCTCGTTCAGCCTTCCCTAATGCCAAAATGACCAACATGATATACATGAGCTACCTCCACAAATATTTACTTAGACAACAAAGTATTTTCAAATGTGACACAAATCCTCTATCTCCACTACTAACCCTGAATGACACATGTCTTGATTAGCTGGGAGGATGAGCATCCCTAGGCTACATTGTCAAGCACGAAGGGCATTAACTATGGTGTATATCAGACTTTAGATTTTTATTTGGCTCCATTTGTTCTCTGCATTGGTTATCGAGACCTCCCAAATAATTTGTAAAAAAATGAAGGGTTTGAAACCCTAACAATATAGAGATGAACATACAATAATTGTGTCGTTGATTTTTGATCTCTTTCTTGTTTTACTAAGGCCCAATCTTTTGAAATGGAGTCTAGCTTTGTGATATGAAGCTCAGGTTCTTTTATCTAAAGTCTTCTCTATTGATTTGGGGCTCATTTTTTCATTCTGCATGATATTTGGTGCTGATCTTGGGTATCTAGAGTCTGACTTGAGATAAGTTATTCCACTCTTCTTTCTACCTTCAAAATTGTTGTAGAATGTTGTTCTGTTTGATTTTTTAGTCTTCATAACACATGGTGATAATTTTGGGTATCTTTCTTTTGTCTGTTGCTCCAACTCCAGTTATTTGATAATGTTTTGAAGATGCACCATTAGTTTTAGCTATCGGCTCCTTGATTTGAAGTCTTACTATCCATTAACTATTTATTTTCTTGTCTCTCTGTTATACTATTTCTACCCGTGTAAATGTCGGATAGCTACTTGTTAGAATGTTTGAAGTTGTTATTTTGTTTTGTTCTATAGAGGTAGTGGAATGTGTGTGCATTTTTTCTAATGACCTGACCGAAGAACAAACTCTGTTTTAACCCCATGTTTTGAGAAGGAAATAATGTTTTTGGGGCTCTAGCACAGGCCCGTGACATCCAAAAACATCACTGTATTCATGCATCTCTTGGTCCAAAACTCAAAATGTCTTTTTGTTTTTATTTACTCTTTTAATGGCACTATTATTTTCTCTTCTCCTTGACTTGATATACTAATTGCATTTGCATACATTCTGATATCAGTATTCACATGCTTTCCTTTATTTGAACTCTGAATTTCATTTCATAACAACACTGTGGATTGTGATATAAATGCATGGTTATTGATCCACCAATATTTGCAGCTATTTTTTATTGAATTTTGTCAGCACTGCAACTAGTTACCTTTTTTTCATATAAACCATTGTTGAATTTGTTCATTGTTGGTTATTTTGATGATCTCCTGATGATCTCCTGATGACTCCTGGTACACTTGTCACTTTTATAACAACATCACCTTTGCTGCACATAGCATCAACACTTTGTATTTGTATACCATTATAACAATGATCTGCATGTTCATACTTATGTAAACCTTGCCTGGACCTAGAAATGCATAATGATATCATACACTCTAGTTTTGATTGTTCTTTCTCTTGCACACATTGAATATTTTCATATGTTTAATAATTTCACATGTTAAATGGGGTTCGAGCAAGGGCTCATGACACCAGAAAACAATATAAATCTATTGCTAGTTTTCAGCAAGTTTGTACATCACACTGTTATAGTTATCATGTTACTTTTGTAAGATCTCATTCTTTCTGAAACCTATGATATTTTGTGTGATGGGAAAGGAGATAGTAATCAGACACCTTGTTCTGGACTACCATAAGAAAACTGCTAAGCTTTCTTATGGAAGTTTAGGGTGAGCTAGCTATTTATGGTTTCCCTCTTCCTTGCATCTTAAGATATAGTAAAACATTTCATAAAGACATATGTCCCTTTAACACTATTGTTTAGTTTGTGTAGATGCATACCTTTCCCTTGCATTCATGTTGTTGGCAAATGTGAAATTCTGAAAGTATGATTGTTGTATGATGTTTTCAGGTTTTCATGTATTTCATAGATCCAATTTGGTTCTAAACATTTATTTTTCAATGATGCAAGACACAAGACACAGTGAAGACCTAGGATGACATGCGAAGCTATGTAAAGGATATGAAGACTTAGACAATATAGATAGCTGACCCATAGATGTAAAGGACATGTAAAGGCAATGCATAGACTCCTATTCGTCATATCTCTATCATGCTTTCATATTGGATATGTTCCTCTAAGTTCCAATGTGAAAAATGTAACATTAAAAGAACATTCTGTATCACATTCAGTTTGAATTCACAATGTAATGATCAAGTATGAATTGTAAATTTGAAAAATGATCAATACTTAGAGTACAATAAATCTGATAACATTAATGCAATGAAAATGTATTTTCCATCTACATTAAGTCAAATATTGTTGTTAGAGAATATAACTTTATGCAATCTTTTGTTGTAAAATCTATTATTTTCCTACATTAGAAAAATAATGCAACAATTTTGGCGACCTCTGTTGTATGTTTGCCTGCTAGACATGAAACTGTGAAACCCATTCATTAGGAAATGTTGTCTAAAACCATAACTAACCATGTGAAACCTTTATTGAAATGAAGATGCACCTAAACTAAAGACTAATGCAAAAAAACAACTGACTTTGTGCCTAAAGGCACTTTATTGAAACTGACACATATTGATCAAGTGCTTGACAACACTTATTGAAGTGAAACCTTTGCTTGAGAAAGCACTAACCCTCGAAACAAAGCTTGAGGAAAATCCCATTGAATGGGATAGGTAGGATCTCTCCATCTATGGTTGATAGTTGAAAATAATTGTTCTCTATACATTCCGTGATGACAAATGGGCCTGTCCAAAATTTAACAAACTTATCATGCTACCTTGGTCTACTTTTTAACACATCCCATTTAAGAACAAGGTTACCCTCCTTGAATTATCTAGGTGTAGCCTTCTTATCAAAACACCTTTTAGTTTGAATTTGTCTTAGGTCCATATTTCTTAATGCTCTGCTACTTTCCTCTTGTAGCTGTAATAGCTCTGAAAACCTTAGGTTAAGAGAATCTTCCTCTTCAAACAACATCATTTGATCAGTTAGTCTTAGGGATGGAAACTTAGTTGAAATTGGTAGCCTAGCTTCCCTACCATAAACTAGTACATAGGGTGAGTCATAAATGATCTCCTTTTGTGTAATCCTATCCAACCATAGATCTTCTTTGAGCTTGGAATGCCAATCCCTTTTGTTCTCTTGTAAAGTCCTCTTGATAATCCTTATCAAGTTTTTATTAGTAGACTCAACAAGTCCATTACCCTGAGGGTAATAGTTAGATGATGTATTCAAAGAGATACCATTTTTAACAACCCATTCTATTATCTTAGAAAAAACAAAATAAAATACATTGTTTGAAATGATTGATTGATGAACCCCAAACCTTGTTATAATGTCTTCATAGAAGTTGAGAAGAATAGACCTAGTTGACTATTTCAATGCAATAGCGTTGATCCACATTGTAAAGTAGTCTGTAGCAGTCAAAATCCATTTATGACCTGCACTAGAATTAGGGTTAATGGGACCTATGAAGTCTACTCCCAACTTGATGAATGGTTTTTCAAAAATAATAGGCTTCAATGGCAATGTTTCTAGCCTTTATTTTCCTGCAAAAAGAGCAAATTTTTGGCACTTTCTTTCCCAAGTATGAGCATCTCTAAAAAAATCAGGCCAGTAATAGCCCACTCTCAAGAATGTCCAAGCTTTAGTCTTAGGGTTAAAGTTTCCTCCACATGATCCATCATGAAATTCAGATAATATTTTGTTTTGATCAGCAACATCAATACATTTCAACAGCATTCTAGAAAAATATTTCCTATAAAGCATTCCATTAATTAAAACATAGGGAATAGATTGTAATCTAAAATACCTCATCTTGGCCTTGTCAATATCAGATGGACATTGTCTAGTTTGTAAAAATCTTCTCATATCAGTTGACCAAGTTGGTAGTTGGTCATCAGGTATGAGATTATCTTGAAGCAAGAAAAAATCCTCATTACTTTCAGCATCTCCTTCCTTTTCTACCATTTGTGCACAGAAACCCTTGCCTCTAAATAGATTAGTTAGATGGATATGCACATCATATACCATAACTCTGGTGATCCATCTTCTTCTTTTCTCATTCACATCTGTGTTTAACAGGAAATCTTTTATGCTAGGATGAGCTACCATCAAATGAACTTTGTTTCTAGAAACCAAAAGTTTAAACTTTTTTAAAGATTTTATAATAGCAAGTACATGTTCTTCAACAACATTGTAGCTTAGTGTATCATCTTAAAATGGAAGCACTTCCATGTTAAGAAATTTTATCCCTCCTTAGGGGGTTTTTTTACCACCATCATATTGTCCCCTCATTTATGCACCCTCTCCTACTTCTCTGCCTATTTAGGACCCTGATTGGGCCTCTCCAGGAACCATCTATCCCATCTGACACATTTTCTAGGGTTATGACTCCCTGGGTCAAGTTTGAACTTGACTTTGACCTAGGTCAAGGATGACCATGACTTTGACTGAGTCCCCCTTTCCAGTTTGAAAGTTTGTCGGCTTCCAAAGGTCATTAAAAGTTTATTTCCCACTTCTGGGTCAGATTTTTCAGGTTCCAAAGCGACGATTCTTAAATTATATTTAATATAGGTCATCTCCTATGGATATTGGTCTAATTGGAATTTAATTCTCCTATGTAGGCCTCTCTATAATATTATTCCCTAGATTCATATATAAGAAAGTTTTCTCCTCTCATTTTGTCTAAGGGTGATCACAAGCGAACAACCATCAACCAAGCAAGAAATTTACATGTCCTCAAGATTTTAAAGTTCAATCAAGGTGTTTCAAGTATTCCTCTCAAGCATTCAAGTTCTCCATTGAAGATCAAGGATTCAATCTTTCAAGCCTTTGAAGGGATTTGGTTCAAGCATTCAAGATTCATTATTCAAGCCCTAGATCTATCCATCATGGTGGTGTAATCTTCCTTCAAGATCCTTTGTGCATCCTCAAGACTCATTCATTATCTCATTTAGGTGGATTCCAAGCATACAACCATGGAGGTTTATGGTTTTTAATATTGAGTCCAAGCTTTCACATTTTCATACTTGTCTACATTCAAAATAAAATTGCATATCTATTGAATATCATAGCTTCATTATTAGATTTACTTCTAGTACTTGCTAGAATTCTTTATTTCAATCATTAATTTCAAGGTTAATTCCTGAATTAGGGTTTTACTAAGGAAAACTCCACCCCCAACAAATAAATCGATCTTTATTACAGGTACAGGTTTGGAATAATGGATAAAAGTGCATATTTAGATACCCTTTTTGGAAAAATGTTGGGATCCAAAAATAAATTTCCTTTTAGAGACTTTTTCGGTTGATTCTGCCCTAGGTCAGAGTCAGAAATTCTAGGTAAATGTCACTATCATTGACTTAAGGGTAAAAACGGGAACTGTGTCAGAACGGGAAAAGATTTTAGGGTTTCTACTCCAGCTCCGTTCTAAGATTTTCTAGAAAGTGAGTGCAGACCCTCGAAAACAACATTCTTTAGATCTGTTACATTTCAAGGTTAGTACTTTCCTCATATGCATTTCAATCAAAGTTCTTAATCTTTCTAAATCTATCACAATTCTTTTCTATAAAATAAAACTTAAGATCTTCCCCTTTACTCTTATTTCCAATCAATTGATTCATTTATGCATTGCTCCTTCCTTTGGGTTAATCAATTTGGATCTTTCCTCTGTGTATCTAAGGATAAAAGGGGAGCATCTTATTTATCCCTCTATACATATTAAATGTAACAATATCTTATCATATATATACGATCCATATTTCTTAAATGTTACATTTTGGTGAACCCGTGATAGACAACTCTTTCTTTTTGGTGTTAGATGATTTTCCTCTTTTCCTTAGAGGCTAGATCTTTCATATTAAATTAGTTTTGTTTTATGCTCTTGCATTTTAAAACAATAAAATAAACAAAAAAATTTACATACTCAAAAAAATATAAAAACATTTCTTGCATTTCATTCACTATGAAGATATTTAAGATGCTTCAGGGTATGGTTATTTTTCTCATTATGCTTCTTTTAGCATCTCTTTATAGTAATTATGATGTTTATAAAAGTATCATCCATTTCATCATGTTTTTTAATCTTCATGTTTCACTTGCTTATGCTATCTTGAGATTGACTAATACTAGTCTTCCTACTTTCAAAACATTCATCAAGGATTTTTGTAGTGGAATTATTGCTCTTGTAGATTATGTGAAGAATTGGGTAGATGATACCCCATTTACTAATCTTCCTAATCTTAATCCTATCATTCCTAATCTAGTTCCTAATCCTCCTAATCTTCATCCTATCATTCCTAATATTCCTATTCCTATTTCACCATCTTCAATCCCTAGTTCTTCTCACACTTATGATGGGGCTCAACCTAGGGTTCATGATACCAATGTTCGAGAATTCTTTCATTTACCTTCCTCTTCTTATCTGATCCATGATGATGTTAGAGGGAAAAACAAAGAAACCTCATCTAAACCTATCATTCCACCATACAAAATACTTTCTCATGAACATTATAATCAATCACCTCATGTAGAAGCTTTGCAAGATAGGTACACTATCAGATACACTATGGTGGATAAACAAGGCTATAAGGGTTTAGAGCTTGGTGTTAATGAATATAGTATTAAAAACCTGATTCATTTATCCCCTAAACAAGACATGCATGGTATAGTCTTCCCGCATCCTCAAATCAAGGTTGTTGAGCTTAACCATCATCATCCTCTTCATATTCTTCTTCCAAAACCTTCTTTAGATCACCCTGATACTCCTCAAGATGTGGCTAAGAAAGTGTATGTCCAGTTAATGAATTCTAAGAAAGAAATATTTAAACCCATGCAAAAAATGCTCTCTCTAAATACAAATGTCCTTTTCCTTACAGTAATGCACATTTACTTGTTGAATGTGTGCATTTCAAACTATATATTAGAAAAGGAGCTGCTTTAGGAATTATATCTCATTCCTGTGCAGTATTACAATTTCTTCATAATTTTGATATAGGGCATTCCCCTCGTTCTTCTATAAATTAGATAATATTTTTTTTCCTCTTATCTCTTAATTGGGGGGCAAGAGGTATTTCCTTCCAATATTCTAGGATCCATTATGCTCTTAGCATGTATTTTTTTTTAGTTAAATCGGTTATTCTTTCTATATCCTTATAATTTTATATTATTGTACATACTTCCTTCGCTCATAATCACTCATGATATCTTCTCTAGGAATTTTTTTTTGTAAAGATATCTCTTTTCTATAACATCTCTTGATATAATTTGGTATATCCCTTGCTTGTATCCCTGGGGGGCAAGGTATTTTTCCTTCTTTCTCTATCTAAGGATCTACTTTCCTTAGCTTAGTGGCATTTTTTTGTCATATAACATTATTTCTTTATAAAGATTTATGTTTTTGGCTATGGATACCTCTTATGTGAGAGGTGATTGTCCTAGGTCATCACCTCTTCTTTATTTTGAAAATTATTTTCTTTATAAACTCTTTCCCTTGCTTTGGGTTAGAGTTTGATTGCTTCATTCTGAGATTCCTCTTCCTCTTGATTGCAGTGGGCTTGATGATTGAATCTTTGGTCCCTCTTTTCTTTAGAAAATGATATTTTATCCTAAGAACTACTCTATTGTGGGGGTCTTGATGATAAGATCTCTTCCTCTTTGAGGATATTTTTTCCATATGTGATATATCTATTTCACGATTCTCTATGCTCTTAGAGGTAAGGTTCAACACTCTTTGCTAAGGATATAGTATATATTGTTGTTAAACTAGACATCTCCTTACCTTGTGAAGTTGATATCCTCTTTCTCTTCCTTATCATGCCTAATGGGTATTCATGATAAGGAGGGGGGAATATATAGGGTCTACCTATTACTATAGTTTACATTATTTTACATTTTACAACATGCTAAATCCTCGGAAGGTAACGCACATAAGTTGCTAAATCCTTAAGAGATGCGCACTTTTTTTTTTGGCTTTTCCTAAATCCTCAGAAGGTAACACACATAAGTTGATAAATCCTGAAGAGATACACATTTTACAATATGAAAAATCGTTGGAAGGTAGCACACATAAGTTTCTAAATCTTGAAAAGACACACATTTTATATTCCATAGTGATACAAGAATGTGGATCTCTGGATATTTCAAAAGTCATCAGAAGATGCATTACAATTACAAAGAAAAGTTTATGGGTGAACCTGTTGGGCTCTCCCTCCTTGGTGACTCATGGTAAGCTGGGAATATTCTACTAGGCAAGGTAATCACTATCTCTTTCATCTCTTTTTCTTTCATGCTAGTAGGATTAGATCCTGAAGCTATGTTATCGATAGTGTTTCTCTTGCCTTGCTTATGTAGTCATGTATGTTTTCTATGATTAATTCCTCTTTACTTTCATATCTTTGTGCATGTATTTTGGGTTAGAATCCTTGGCCTGGGGGCTCATGTCCTTGAATAAGTGATGTATAACCTTGTTGCGATCCACCAATGTCTTTCTTTTAACTTTACCGCGAGTATATCCAATTCCATACTCCCGCTAAAGCGGGGGATTAATGTATCATCTTAAAATGGAAGCACTTCCATGTTAAGCATGTTTATCCCTCCTTAGGGGTTGTTTTTTAACACCATCATATTGTCCCCTGATTTTTGCACTCTCTCCTACTTTTATGCCTATTTAGGACCTTGATTGGGCCTCTCCGGGCACCATCTATCCCATCTGGCACATTTTCTAGGGGTTCTAACTCCTTGGGTCAAGGTCAACCTTAACCTTAACCTACATCAAGGAAAACCTCAACTTTGACCTGAGTCCCCCTTTCTGCTTTGAAAGTTTGTCGATTGTCGGAAGTTATTAAAAGTTCATTTCCCACTTCTGGGTCCGCTGTTTTGGGTTCTGAAGTGACGATTCTTAAATTATATTTAATATAGGTCCTCTTCTAGGGATATAGCTCTAATTGGAATTTAATTCTCCTATGTAGGCCTCTCTAGAAGATTGTGCCCTAGATTCATATGTAAGGAAGTTTTCTCCTCTCATTTTCTCTAAGGGTGATCACAAGCAAACAACTATAAACAAAGCAAGAAATTTACATGTCCTCAAGCTTTCAAAGTACAATCAAGGTGTTTCAAGTCTTCCTCTTAAGCATTCAATTTCTCCATTGAAGATCAAAGATTCAAGCTTTCAAGCCTTTGAAGGGATTTGGTTCAAGCATTCAAGATTCATTATTCAAGCCCTAGATCTATCCATCATGGTGGTGTAATATTCCTTCAAGAGTATTTGTGCATCTACAAGACTCATTCATTATCTCCTTAAGGTGGATTACAATCATAAAACCATGGAGGTTTATGGTTTTTAATATTGACTCCAAGATTTTATATTTTCATACTTGTTTACATTCAAAATACAATTGCATATCTATTGAATATCATAGCATCATTATTAGATTTATTTCTACTACTTGCTAGCATTATTTATTTTAATCAATGATTTAAAGGTTAATTCCTAAATTGGGGTTTGACTAAGGAAAACCCCTCCCCCCAGACAAACAATTCCATTTTTCTTGCAGGTACAGGTTCGAAACAGTGGATTGGAGTGTAGATTCAGATACCCTTTTTGGAAAATTTTTGGGATCCGAAAATAGATTTCCTGTCAGAGACTTTTTAGGTTGATTCTTCCCTAGGGAGGAATAGGAAATTTTGGGTGAAAGGTGATATTGAATTGAGGGTAAAAATTGGAACTATGTTAGAATGAAAAAATATTTTTGGGTTTTGTTTGTTTATGCATTTCTATTCCAGATCCAGTCTCATATTTTTGAGAAACTGAGTGCAGAACCCCCCAAAAAAACATTCTTCAGATCTGTAACATTTCAACGTTAGTACTTTCCTCCTATTCATTTTAGTCAAAGTTCTTAATCTTTATAAAACTATCATAATTATTTTCTATAAAACAAAATTTAAGATCTTCTCCTTTACTCTTATTTCCAATCGATTAATTCATTTATGCATTGATCCTTCCTTTGGGTTAATCAATTTGGATCCTTCCTTTGTGTATCTAAGGATACAAGGGGAGCATCTTATTTATCCATCCATACAAATTAAATGTAACAATATCTTATCATATATATATATAATCCATATTTCTTTTGTTACACTTAGTTCATAGTCATCCATCCCTTTTCTGAAAAAGGAAACCGACTTTTCTAAATTGTCATCATTCTTCTACACTAGCATAGCTGAAATAGTTTCATATACTCCATAAGAATATAAGATGAAATATTTAGAAAAATCAGGGTTAGATAATGTAGGAGCTGATGATAGGGCATGTTTAATTTGTTCAAAACTTGATTCTCCCTCTTAAGTCTAGCTGAGAGGCACATTTTTCTTTAGCATTGTGGTTAAGGTTTTTAACAAATTAGCAATGTTTGGGATGAAGCGTCTAACAAAATTAATTCTACCGATAAAACCTTGCAATCCTTTCTTGTTTTTTGGCAGAGATAGATCAAGAATTGCATGAATTGTTTTAGGATCTATTGTTTCACCTTCTTTTGAAACTTGATACCCTAAGATTTTACCCTCATGGACTGCAAAAAATAGTTTTTTAGGATTGGGAGATATTCCAAACTCTCTACATCTTCAAATCACTTACCTTAAGTGGCCTATATGTTGATCTACAATCTTGGTACATAAATGGTGACATCATCCAGATAAACTAAAACAAATTTATACATTAAGTTTTTAAAAGACATGTCCATAGCTTTCTGAAATGTATCACCTGCATTTGATAAACCAAATGACATTCTTCTATATGCCATTGTTCCCCATTTAGTAGTGAAAGTTATTTTAAACTAATCCTCCCATTTTACTAACACTTGATTGTAACAAGAATAACCATCTAGAAGTGAAAACCTTTCAGAACCGAAAATATACAACAATATTTATTCCATTGATGGAAGAGGATGCCTATCTTTTAGAGATGCCCTATTAAGGTCTCTAAAATCCACACATAATCTAATATCCCCATTCTTCTTCCTTATAGGAACAAAATTTGAAACCCAAGAGGTATGTTAAATTGGGAATATTATGCCACTATCCAGAAGTTTATTGAGCTCTTTAGGCATTAGAGGCTCTAATTTGGGGTTAATTATCCTTTTTATTTGCTTGATTGGCCTAGATTTGGGCTCTAATTCAATAGTGTGTTGGGTCAATTAAGGATCAAACCCTTTCAAATCAGCATAATCCCAAGCAAAAACATCATTTAATTATTTGACCAAAGCAGTAATAGGCTCTTTATCTTGAGGAGAGTTGACTTTACCAACCTTTAGAAATTTGTCCCTTAACACCTCCAACTCCTCATAATGATATTCTTTAATGAGAATGATAGTTTTGTTCTTTTTGAACTAATCATCAAAATTGAAAATCGATTCCAAACTAACCAGTCCTTTAGGAATTTTATTTGACTTCAATTGTATAATCTGGTCCTCAAACTGTTGTTTCACTTTGCTATCTTTAGGAGCTAAAAAGACATCTGCTTCTACCATAAATTTTAAAATCTTCTCATGAGTGTTAAAAACTTGCCAGTTAACATCATTATCTAGAATGGATGGCCTTACCACAATCTTAATGTAATATTAATCATTAATTATATTCTTATTTTTAGAAATTGTGACTTGAGCACCAATATCAGCTAACCTATCAGCATCCTGATTTTTACTTCTAGGTGCAGAGATCAGGTTGAATGCATCAAAATCATATAAAATATCTGATACTCTGCCCTTATATAGTTTTAGAAGATCATTTTTAACATCATGCAAACATCTCACCTGATTGACCACCAATTTACTATCTCCAAATGCTCTCAAACACTTGACATTACTTTTCCTTGCCCACTCTAAGCCCTGTATCAAACCTTCATATTCAACCTCATTATTAGAACAAGGAAAAGATAACCTCAATACATCATAATATTTGTCACCATCTGGAGACACAAGCATAACCCCTGCACTAGCTCCATTCTCGTTTATAGATCCATGAAAATATAGGTCCCAAAGCTGATTAGGTTGGTCTGAGTTAGTATCATGGCCTTTTATCAAGCTTGTAATAACAAGATCAGATTTAGATATCATATAATTACCAAAAATAGCATCATAAATAACGTTGTCTTGATTACTAAAAACATTCTTAGTTTCCCACTCATCCACTAATATATCAGGAATTCCCTATGTTTGAGTGTTAAAGGATGGAAAATATTTGACCTCATAAGAGTCTAAAATCACATAGCTTGCATTGGTAAGGCTTGGTGCATAGGGTTCTATGTGATCCTTGGTGAACAAATCTAATTTTATAGTTACCACCATACCTTGTTCTAAACAACATATGAGACCAATTTGATGAAAAATATCCACCTATCTTTGCTGTAAAGTCCCTAGACAGACATAGGAAAAAATAAGGGGGTAAGTCAATGACATAAATGTCCCGAGGAATGGATAAGTTTTGGCAAGCGTGAAGGGTAAAACTTGCATTCTTTGCAATTCCTAAGGTATTGCCTAATGAACCATCCAACTAAATCACTCCTTTATGAAGAGGCTCATACTTTAACTCAAGCAAATCTATAATTTTCTTAGGCATAACTGTGCTGGTTGCACCACTATCAACCATGTAGTTATGTACTAACTTGTTACCAATTATCAAGGACACATAAAAAGGAGGTGGATTAACATTTGAAAATTTCTTACCATCATTTACTGCTATTCTTTGGACTTCTATTGCCTCTGTATTAGTGAAAATAGTCCTTGGAGGTTGCTTTAAAGCTTGTTGTGGACTCACTGCACCTTTAGATAATTCTTCCTTCAATAATTTTGCTTGTCCTGGAATGGATAGAGAATCCCACATAGAAATAGAGACATTAATTTTCTTCATATTATCAATAATATTGAAAGGAGCAGAAAAATGTACCTTTTGAGGAGCTTTAATAGTATTTAGATCTACATACTTCTAAGGTTGATCCTTGGTTGGGAAAGAGGTGTGTTCTTTCAGTATTGAAATATGAGTAGTGGGCGTTGAGTTAGTTGTAGTAGCAACCTTAGCAGCTGATTTCTTTGTTTCTAGAGCTCTTTTCTTGGAACTAGTGTTAGATGATACATGAGAGTCATTACTCACCCCAAATAATTCTTCTTCTTTCCAATTAAGAAAAGACATATCCAGAGTATTCTAGTCTGATTGTTGTTGAACCTCCTCAATGGGTATATCTTGTTGTGAATCAACTACACTTTGGACCATTAAGGCCTGATTAAGTACTCCATTGGTACACTTTGACTGATTATGGGGCTGACCACAAGGATAGAACCACTCATATTCATTAGAAAGGTTATTTTGGTTAGGTACTATATCTTTGACAACATTAAGAGGTGCAGGTTTATAAGGTCTATAAGGCCTCTGATTCCAATTCTTCCTATTTGTACTATTGTTTCCTTGGTACTGTTGTTTATTACCTTGATAAATAGGTTGGTTAGGATGATATGATGAGGAGATATCAAACTGATTTTGAGGGTGAACTATGGGATTACCTTGAGCTTGTTGCCTCTTTAGGTTTACTAGCTTATTTCCAAAGGTTTGTAATAAAATCTCAATTTTTTGCTGGCTATCTTTTATAGTTTGTATCTAATTAAGAGGGGAAACATGCAATATCTCTTGACTTTTGGATGATGGTAAAGGTGTAAGAGGTGTGGTAATCAATGGCATATTAGACTAAATTCTAGGAAAGAAGGGCATAGGTGGCTTGGGAACTATCTTTCCTTCTTGAATAAGATTGTTCTCTGCTCTAATAGCAATATCAAAAGCTTGAGGCAAAGAATTACCCCCCATTGAGTGA
The DNA here is from genome assembly GCA_018584345.1 of Thuja plicata. NCBI lineage: Eukaryota > Viridiplantae > Streptophyta > Pinopsida > Cupressales > Cupressaceae > Thuja > Thuja plicata. The sequence continues at coordinate 22,849 of MU223215.1, forward strand.
ATCATAACTGAGATATCACTATTCAAACTCTTAAGAAAGTATAAGAATTCATACTCGGGAGAGGGTCTTATCGTAGCAGGGATCCTATTCCATGTCTTCTAAAAAATGTAGATTAAAATCACTCATTTCTTCTTGGGGAGATCTTATGATAGTTGTTAGTTGTTCCACCAAAGAAATATTATCGGATTTATCTTCAAAGAAATTTGATAATTGCTCACTTAGTGCATCCCATATATTAATAGATCCAACTAGAAGAGTCCTAAACCAGTCCAATACTTTTCCCTTCAATGATGCAGCCAATAGCTTCAAAGCTACTTCTTCCTCCATGATGTGATGAACATTACAAAGAGAAGCAATATCTCTGATATGTTCTATATCAATTATTTATCCTTCTCCCGTGAAAGATGGTAACCCTTTTCAGGCTTCCAATGGAATATTTTTGTCATTGGAAATCCTCAAAGGGCTACCCTGATCAAAAGGAACAAATGGTATCTGCCTAGCCATTCTTGGATGTGGTGTGGTAGAGCTAGAAGGTAATGACTCATCTATTGGTTGTTCTAGAACAACCTAAATCTAAACTACTGGAGGACTTTGAGAGGATTCATGATTTGAATCTGGTAATTCAGTACTTTAGGAGGGAGGAGATGAACTCCTTTTTGACCCTTTCTTCCTTGGTCTCCCTGGTTTTTTTCTCATCGCAATAGTCTGAATGGGAAAATCCTGTTGATTCCTAGGTACTCTTTGTAAAGTTCTACCTCTCCTAGTGTGTGATAACTGTAAATACTCAAATTCCTTTATGCTCCTTGTTTGGATTTTACTCATGTATCACAAGGAGTCCCACGGGGCATGCCAAAAATTGGTAAGTACGTGAAACGTCACACTAACTCAGGTGTTAGGGTGTAATGGAATCTCATGGAAATAACAGAAACCTTCCAGAGTTGTAGGTGCCTTTGATTAGGAAGGAGTCTCTGGATTCTAGGTCGGTTCTTTTGAATCTGATTTATCACCTAAAAATTGACCTCTCTTTTAAGAGAAAGGGGAGAAGGATAACTTGAAATTGAATAAAAGTAAAAGGAGGTGATACACCAACTTGATTTCAGATTGATCATAAAATTAATAGCTTTGAATCTGACATAGAAAACTAAGTTTGAGGTAGGGAACTCTCTCTATTCAACATATAGGCTGGCCTATATCTCCTATTGAAAGGGTAACAACCACAAGCAATAATTAGTCAATAGACATATATTTTTTGCAAATATGTTATAAAAAATAACTTACAAGGAATTGCAACCATTCACTATCGTTACTATCTAAATACTTAAACACTGAATGCAGAAAAGAAGAATAGGATTGAACTACAACACTTGGAAATCACAATAGATTCAAATACCAGCTTTATTATCCCCACAATCTCTAATTGAATACATATTATGATGCAAAAAAACATGATAAGAAACAAAAATATTCAGTTTAACCTACTATTCTCCACCAAAATCTAAACCCCTCTGCATGGATATAAAATCCATATATATACCCTAAGTGACCCCCCAAAGCCAATTCAAAAACTATCTCTCCATCAAAAATACTCCTCCAATCAAGATAAAAACCCTAAATTTAGGCATAACACATTCCTTGATCTATGCCTCTAAATCAATACTCAAAATACATTCATTGCCTGATCTAAATCAACATACATGATGTTCCATAAATAAAATCCTAAGTCAAAAACATACCCTAAATCAATCCCTTTCGGCATGCCCTAATGCCAAAATGACAAACATGATATCCATGAGTTATCTCCACAAACATTTACTTAGACAACAAAGTATTTTCAAATGTGACATAAATCCACCATCTCCACTGGTGACCCTAAATGACACATGTCTTTATTAGCTAGGAGGATTAGCATCCCTAGGCTACATTTTCAAGCACTACAATTTTGAAGGGCATTAACTGAGGTGTACATTGAACTTCAGAGTTTTATTTGGCTCCATTTGTTCTCTGCATTGGTTATCAAGACCTCCCAAATAGTTTGTAAAAAAAATGAAGGGTTTGAAACCCTAATAGTATGGAGATGAACATACAATAATTTTGGTGGTGATTTTGGATCTCTTGTTTTACTGAGGCTCTAGCTTTTGAACTTGAGTCTGGCTTTGTGATCTGAAGCTCGGGTTCTATTATCTCGACTCTTCTCTATTGATTTAGGGCTCAGGTTTTGATTTTGCATGATATTCGGTACTGATCTTGGGTATCTTGAGGCTGACTTGAGATAATTTATTCCACTCTTCTTTCCATGTTCAAACTTGTTGTAGAATTCCATCTTGTTTGATTTTTTACTCTTCATAACACATGGCGATAATTTTATGTATCTTTCTTGTGTCTGTTGCTAGAATTCCAGTTAGTCGACAATGTTTTGAAGATGCACCATTTGTTTTAATTATCGGCTCCTTGATTTGTAGTCTTACTATCCATTAACTATTTATTTGCTTTTCTCTACTTTCTACTATTTCTACCAATGGAAATGTTGGATAGCTACTTCTCAGAATGTCTCAAGCTGTTATTTTTTTTTGTTCTGTCGAGGTAGTGGCAAGTGTGTACATTTTTTGCTTAATGACCCGACCTAAGGACAAACTCTATCTTAACTCCATGTTTTGAGAAGGAAATAATGTTTGTAGGGTTCAAGCATGGGCTCATGACACCCAGAAACATGACTGTATTCATGCATCTCTTGGCCCAAAATTCAAAATTATTTTTCTCTTTTGTTTACTCTTTTAATGACACTTTTATTTCCTCTGCTCCTTGACTTGATATATTCTTGTTGCATTTGCATACATTCTGATATCAATATTCACATGCTTTCCTTTTTTTGAACTCTGAATTTCATTGCATAAGAACACTGTGGATTGTGATATAAAGGCATGGTTATTGATCCACCAATCTTTGCAGCTATCTGTTATTAAATTTGGTCATCACTGCAACTAGTTACCCTTTTCATATAAACCAGTGTTGAAGTTGTTCATTGCTGCTTCTTTGGATGATATCCTAATGGCTCCTAGTACACTTGTCACTTTTACAACAACATCGTCTTTGCTGCACATAGCATCAACACTTTGCATTTGTTTACCATTATAACAGTGATCTGCATGTTCATACTTATGTAAAGCTTTCATCGACCTAGAAATGCATAATGTTATCATATACTCTAGTTTTGATTGTTGCTTCTCTTGCATACATTGAATATTTGCATATGTTGAATACTTTCACATGTTAAATGAGGTTTGAGTACAGGCTCGTGACACCAACAAATAATATGAATCTCTTACCAGTTTTCAGCAAGTTTGTACATCACACTATTACAGTTATTATGTTACTTTTGCAAGATCTCATTCTTTCTGAAACCTATGATTTTTTGTGTGATGGGAAATGACATAGTAATTAGACACCTTGTTCTAGACTACCATAAGAAAACTGCTAAGCTTTCTTATGGTAGTTTAGGGTGAGGTAGCTAGTTATGGTTTCCCTCTTCCTTACATCTTAAGATATAGTAAAAGGTTTCATAAAGATATATGTCCCTTTGATACTATTGTTCAGTTTGTGTAGATGGATACCTTTCCCTTGCATTCATGTTGTTTGCAAATGTGCAATTCTGAAAGTATGATTGTTGTATGATTTTTTTTGGTTTTCATGCATTTCTTAGATCCAATTTGTATCTAACCATTTATTTTTAATGCAGGATACAATACACAATGAAGACCTAGGATGATGTAGGACAGGTTGACATGTGAGGCTATGTAAAGGATATGAAGACTCGGACAATGCAGACAACTGACCCAAGGATGCAAAAGACATCTAAAGGCAATGCATGGAGTCATATTCCTCATATCTTTATCATTCTTTCATTTTGCATATGTTTCTCTAAGTTCCAATGTGAAAAATGTAACATGAAAAGAACATTCTTTATCATATTCAGTTTGAATGCACAATGTAATGATCAAGTATGAATTGTAAATTTGAAAAATGATCAATTCTTAGAGTACAATAAATCTGATAACATGAATGCAATGAAAATGTATTTTCCATTTGCATTAAGTTGAATACTAGTGTTAGAGAATGTACCTTTATGCAATCTTCTGCTGAAAAATGTATTATTTTTCTGCATTAGAAAACAATGTAACAGTTCTTACATATATATTTTTTAAATCACAATTTTAGGTGAAATTGTGTACTCATTAGTATTTATTTTAGTTAAATATGTAGCACAAATAATAAAGATATGTTCAACACAAATTATCTTGGAATTACAATATTAGTAATTTAGATCATAAAGAAAAATATATCTGAATAGTAGCTTTTATGAAACTTTGGAGCAATTAAGTACTTGGAATGTGAATTAAAAAATAAAATTATTAAATTTTTATTGATTAGGCTACTCACAAAATTATAAATAGTTAATACTATTTTTGCAAAGGTGTAAATTATGAAAAATAGAGGCTAAATATTGAAAATTAAAAAGTAATTCAGAATATACAAAATATGTGAATTGTATTATTTGAATAATATTATTATAATAATATATCTAATATTATTATAATAATATATCATACGAAAAAAAAAAATTTTATTTTAGCCAATGTTAGAAGTCATACACCTTCATTGTAAATACTAAATATATACATAGGTTATGTTTAAATATTTGTTAATTATAAGGTGATTTATACTTTAAAGAGATGAGGTTGAGATATTTCTCAATGATTAAATAAAAAAGTTCTAGCTAAAGCTATAAATTATTAATAATCTTTAATTAATTGAACAAAGCAATTTATCTAGATTTTTAGATCAACATTATGAAGATTTAAAGATTGAGAATGGAGCAAATTTCAAAGATACTTTTGTCAAATATTGTTAAATAATTTATTTAGACGTTGTTTTATGACTCACTTAATCATGTATAAATTTTAATATAATTAAATATTTAAGTGAGCATTTTATAAAATATATTTATGTTTAAAAATGTAAAAAGATTATTTAAATAATGAAAATTAAGAAAAGATAGAGTTGAGCATTTTAATTTAAACATAGAGAATATAATGAGCTAAGAGAAGTGAACATTCATAAAGAGCATTTTTGTAAAATATTTTTATTTTGAACATTTTAAAATGTACATTTAAATTTTTAGAAATTTTTTTAATTAAATAATGAAAATTAAATAAACTTTTATTATATGTCTAAAATCAATTAAATATATTTATAAAAATTATCATCAATTTTCTCTTTTAATAATTAAGCTGATAGGCTTTTTATTGTGGGCACTGCCCACTGACGGAAAAGTGTCATGTAGCCGACACATTGTGTTATACCTGAAATGACAGTTAGATTTTTTTTAAATCCTTAGTCAGATAGCTAATTTGTAGTCAGATGTTTTTTAATCCTTAGCCCAATGACGAAATTATCTGAAAAAGTCCAAAAATAGTTTCAACAAAAATGAATCAAATACGGTTTTTATTGTGGGCATTGCCCACTAACGGAAGTCATGCAGCATGCAAGTTGTTTTATACTGGAAATGGCAGTCAGATTTTTTAAAAATCCTTAGTCAGATAACTAATTTGCAGTCAGATTTTTTTTAATACTTAGCTCACTGACAGAATGGTCTGATACAAAAAGTCTAATAATAGTTTCAACAAAAATGAATCAAATACGGTTTCAAGCAATTAAATGAAACTATTTTTTAATAAACAAAATTTGAAGTCCGTGGGCAAAAAGATTAAAGGGATTACAATGCAAACTGTTTTGCATAACCATTTTTTGAGAAAAAGCATTCCCAGTAAGTTTTGTTGAAATTTTGAATCATGGTAGAGGCATAGGAGAGCAGAATTTATGTGGGATCCAAAAATCAAGTAGGCAAGTGATCACAGTTCACCGTGCATTGGCTGATACCATTTACTTTTGTGCCTGAATGCTTACCTTTCTTCTGTAATTTGATTTTCTTTTGTGACTAACACAGGAGTTGGTTATTCCCATACATCGTTTTGTATGTCAAATTTTGATTGATTTGGGAAATCATTGTATTTTGGTTTTCGGGGAGCTACATGTCTGAAAACTTGGATTTCTCTTTGGAATTTTTTGGCGGAAGACTCGACCAAGGTGATCCTCATCAGCATTGTCCATCTTTTACATTTGAGGTAGGGCTTCTTTAATGTTCTTTTAATCATTAATTTCTATAAAAAAATTCTAATAACGGTTTGACATTATTGAAATGGTTCTAAAATGTATTTTTAGTGTTAATAGAAACCTGGTCTCAATTATATCATCAGAAAAATGCTGAATTAGGAATATAGACAAATCATCTATAGGAGCCCTAGATTTAGGAAGAATACTATTCTTTTCATCTTCTATTTGTTTGTCTCTATACACTTATAATCATAGTTATTAAATAAGCCTTTTTCTTCTTTGTATCACTTTCTATACTCCAATATGGCTGCTTGATGGCTGAGATTAGTCGTAATTGCTGAGATTAGAAGGTTGTTGTCTCTACTTTTCTATCATTTTGGGTTTCCATTTTTTTTAATTAATGCGAAACAATTGGAATGCTGAATATTATGTTGCATCCTTCAAAATACCTGAAAGTAATATTCTCATGGAATTCTATGGTACCATAATATATTTAATTTTTTTTTAATTACTATCTTCTATTCACTTCTCCTCCTCCCAATTTCATGGTACTTATCTCACCATAAATTGTATCACATTTGCAGCATGTATTTCAAAATAAACATTATAAAGCTCCCTATCTTTTTGTTATGCCATTAAATCTCTTATTGTTATGCAAATGGTGGTCTTCACATAATTACATCAGCGCCATATTCTCTTCAATTTGTGTTGATGTTGGCATTGCAAACCCTATTCACTCATGGTGATAACTATACTTGCATTTCTCCTTGCATCAATACCATATTTCACTTCTTCAGAAATCAGAACATTTAAATTTGTTGTTATCTCGAATTTTTTTATTGCTGCTCTTCTTTCTTGTTTTGGTCTTCTTTTACCCTATAGATTTCAGCTTTTTACTTGTGCAAATAATCTATTTGAAAATGCATTCCTTTGGATTCTTAATTTTCACATTTTATTCAGCTTATGTTACAAATTTAAATTCCAGATTTTACTTCAGCATTTTGTTCTTATTAGATTTCCTCTAGTGTTAAATTAAAATGATCACAAACATCTATGTAATTTGTTAAAATATTAGTAACTAGTGTTAAATTAAAATGATCATAGCCATTTATGAAATTTGTTAAAATATTAGTAATTCATATTTTATTAATATTGAACTTGTGTTTATATATTGAGAAAACTTGTGTAATTTTATAATGCACAAAGGCCAAGGAGTTAAGACTAGGTTCAAGGTTATATTGAACTATCTTTTCCTTGCAATTTACTTTCAATTAATATATATGGGTGGTATAATTAGAAGATTTAAATTATGACTTATTATTAATTTACATAGTTAGAAATTGCATGTGGAATTTGAGTAGGAATTGAAGTCTTTAATTTAATATTATTCTTTCTAGGCATTTTTTCCTTGCTAAGACTATTTAAGATAATTTGTAAGTGCATTTAAATTGTTACAAAATATTTTAAACTAGATCTTAGTTTGAGTATAGGAAATGTATCGAATAGTTAAATAGGTTACATCATGGATGGTATAAGATAAAATATAGTTTTTTTTTAATGTTATGCCAAATCCCTTTCTATTCCATTTTGTTTGGATTCTTTGAAATAGGAATGATTAGAGAAAAGGGTTTTCAATTTGAGTTGTATTCGTCCACTAATGTGGTATGTATTACACTTGGTGGGAGTTGCGCCTCGTTATCTAAATAGAATTCATTTTTATTAGATAAAAATTATCTTTTATTTACATAAATTACATTGTGTTTATTGAATTTATTCATTTTATTATCTTAATAATACCAATGTAAATATTCATTAATTCTTTTTAAGAAGTTTATTATTTATTGATTTATTTAATACCACTGCTTGTTGATATTTGACCTTGTCAATATTTTGTTAACTATGTTAGTAAGTCAATGTTTCATGTTAGGGACTGATTTATCATTGTGTTATTGTCTTGGCCAATGAGTTATTCAATTTGTGTGTACATTGTATTTTGGAACTCATTGTGTGGTACATGTTCTTAAAGGATATTAATTACATGGTTGTTGTCACATATTCGAATGGGTTTTGTTTTGAAGTTATTCAGTTGAGGAAAAATTGTCATGTCATTCATTTGAAGACCTTTTTTGGCATAATGATTCATGGATGTCTGTATGGATATATTGGTTGAATATTGGTTCTCCTGATAACTTTGAATTTTATGTAAATCTGTAAGTTATCTTTGAGATTTGTGGTTATTGCAATGTTTGATTTTATTTCAAGATTTGTACTTTTAGATTTGTACATTTACTGTTTGCATGAAGACTTTATTTCCTAAAACTACACGTCTCATATCACAAAGAGGAATTTTCTCATTTAATTTTCTTCGTATAATCATTTCATTCTATTCTTCAAATACATTTTCTGATTGCGATGATTTGTTTATATTATGCATAATTGTTTCTTTGCTGAGAAAGTTTAGTAGTTCTGGTTGTTTTCTTTTAAGGGATGGTATGGAAATTTACGGTTTCCTCAAGGTAGTTGTCTTGTTACAGAATCAAGTAAATACACATGTCCATTAGAGTAGAAAAATTAGATAAGTAAATTTCATATCCAGTAGAGTGGCGCCTAAGCAGTCCATCTCATTCATTGTAGGAAAGGGTAGTAAAAGATGGAAATTAAAGCGGCATGGAATTTACCTTCGCCGGGAGCTACATACACAGTTTGGGATGGTAATTTGATTATGGGAAAATGCAACCCTATGACCAAGCTGAAGTGAGGAGGAATTTTTTCAAATTTTGCAACTACTCTGCTAGACATGTATGCGAATTGTGGAAGCACAAACAAGGCCAGTGAGATATTCGACAAGATGCCTCAAAGAATTGTGGTTTCATGGAATGTCGTGACTATAGGATTTAAAAAAATATCCATGCTGAGAAGGTTTGAGAAACTTTCAAGTAATTGCAATTAGCATGTGTAAGACCAAATTTGAATCCTTCAAGTAAATGTTATCAGTTTGTGTAAGATAGAATTCGACAGCCTCTTCCAACATTCTTTCCACCAATGCCAAAATGGGACCTTTGGGATAGGGTATTAACACCACTTTATGATTTGGATTCTAAAAATGTTGCCACTTATGCTCTTTCAAACATATATGCAAAAAAAGAGAGGTTGGGTGAGGTTCAGGTGGTAATAAGATTTACATCTCATATAGAAGAGGGGGCTCTATTTAAATCCCCCACACAACCTACCAAATTTCAAGAGAACAAAGCCTATGCAGATGTAAAGACAGCAACTGTGCAAGCCTACCAACAACTGAAGACCAACTGTTATCCTCTTGTTGTCACCTAACATTCATTCAACTTAACCTTTGGGAGGATTCAATAGAAATTTCTGAGGACTATTTGTCTGTACTTTGAATGCAATGTGAGATGTTTTCATATGAATTCTCAGATGAATTGTCACTATAATTCACCAGTCATAGAAGACACGTATTCAAAAAAGGATTTGACGCAACCATTGCCAATATCCTCATTGCTTATGCCAAAATGAGCGCTTTCGAATAGGGACATAAAGGATAGAGGACTTTCTCAGTTTTTTTTCCAAATTATAGATATGGTTTGAGTATTGTTGTGAGGTGTTACATGTTTTAATTTTTTTTTTTTTTTTATTAAGTCAAACAGGTTTTAAAGGGTTCCTGAAACCCAAAATAGAGTTTAAAATCAAACAGTAATCCCACACAAAATGAAACAGAGCCTTAGAATGGAACAGGCCACCACAGGGCCAAAGAAAAAACTAACTAAGCTTCTAAAAAGGAAAAAATAGAGGGACAATGAAAAGAACCAAGGACAATCAAGATATGTCCACCATCATGTTGGCTACCTTGGCCTCGATTAGATCCATATTAGCAGTAGAATTCTTGATCTTCTGGAGATCATTTGCCACATTGTTATCCATTTTCTTCTTTGCACTCACCCTAGTCCTCTTGCCAGGCCCGTGATCTATCTTCTTCTCTTTTTCCACTCCCATATTGGCCGCTTCAGTACCATCTTGTTTTTCTTCTAGTTTCTCGATGATAGCCTTTGTGTGTTAATTGGAAGCTTTGAGGATATTAAAAGTCTATTAAACAATGTTTTTTAGGGTAGCCTCAACCCTTATCATTTTTTCCTCCATTTTTCTGACTTTGGTACTCAGAATCATCTGATCAATAACAGTGCTATCGACATTGGCTTTGTCTATACCTTTAACTCTTTTTTTGAGATCCTCCATTTCATGGAATAACTATTTAATTTTATTGTAGCTATCCAACATGCTATTCCTAGTCTTATTGAGCAGATCTAGCTCAAATTACCTAGAGTTTTCACTGAGCACCACCATAGCTGGGTCAATTAGCTCCTCCAGCTTAATCTGGCCATCCTCACCTTTGATGACCTTGGCATTAATTACTTCCGTAGTAATCCCCATTTTCACAGTTTTGACATTGAAGTTACACCAAACCATTTTCCTCCCATGTTCATACATCTAGTAGCAGTAATCGCTATCCTGTCGCTTTTCATTCCTCATGTTATGAGGTTTTGATAACTAAGGTGAGGGAATAGACTGGTTAGTATCATATTACTCATCCTGGATCTCCTCCTTCACCTTATTGCAAGAAACAAGGGAATTTCTATGAGCCTGATCCTCGGTAGTCTCCCATCTAGCGCTCTCATCCCTGTTCTTGCCCTTTTTGTTTTGATATTTCACAATTGCAGTCTTCCTTCTCTTTCTTCCTTTTCCACTAGAAATTTCTTCCTCACCTTCCGTGTTCATCCCTTCCTCATTTTTGTTATACTCCTCCTCCAACGATATAACAGTGGTGGACTACTTTTTAGATGGGATAACCATTTTTTTTCTTTTTTAATGGTATGCAGACTTGCAATAAGCTTGTTAGAGGAGGAACCCAGATTTTTCTTTTTAGTATCATACTCATCCTGATCCTTAGAGTACAGGCCTTAGCTATCTTCAGTATCTGAAGGAATGTAGTAAGAGCTAGAGGCCTCCATGTCTTCTTTCTGAGAAACCTCCTTCCCCACAATTTGGGCTTTAAAAAACTCATAAATAAGAAGTAAAAGCCCTTCATGCAAAGAAGGATTTACAATAGCCTTATCCCTAAACCCATTAATATTTTCATTTATAGATGCATATAAGTAAAATGGTATTGAAACCTGCATACCATGTCAAAAAAGATTCTTGAGAACAAAGTGGTAGGTTTTTATCCTGTCAAACCTGGTGTCCAGCATAATATAAGAGATGATGCCTCTCAAGACAAATCTCCATAGTTTTTTCAAACCTTCCGAAAAATAGTAGGTCCTAGCTTTGATAAGTGATTTCTTTTCTTCCTCATTCCTCATGGAGTCTCTTATCACAGACTACAAAATTTTACGGTCTTTGTAAAATTTCTTGCCAACAATGGGAATACTAGTAACAGTTGAAATAACCTCCTTGATTACCATAAAATTTCTACCCTCAATCACCACACTGCCCTCGTCCCAGATTTTCACAAAAAATTTCATCACTAACACCTTCTCTCCATGAAGCCTTGGAAATGCCACCTTACTGGAGGTAGTGCCAGACCTTGGTACATCTCCTCTATTTTTCACAGTCTTCTGAGGGCTCCCTTCTATGTCTTTCACCTCCCATTGCAAGAAAAAAGCTCTAAATTGCAAACAAGAAATTACCACTTAATAGACCCTTTCTCTCCGAGTTATTCCAGATTGTTCTTCTTATGTGCCTTGAAAGATAAGTTTTTCCTTTGCAAATGGACATCCAGTAAGTGTCCGGGTGTGACTTGTAATCATTGTTTGTCATGCATATCTCATACTTTCCATTTATGGGAAAGACGTTGCCATACGCAACATTAACTTTCACGATCAATGCTAATAAATCCTTCATTTCCCTGGATTCTGTCATAATCGATGATATCCATCACTTCATGTGGAGGACTCCTCTGTGAAGCCAACAAGTCTTCTTGGCACATTTCACCTCCATGTTGGCAAAATAGTCAAAAACCAAGTTGGCTTCTTTGTACACATGGGATATGTGTACCTTATCAAAGGTGTTCAAGAGGTTGCAGGTTTGATTGACCATGTTGGCTATAATCCATGATAGTAGGTGAATATTTTTGAGGCAGTTAATAATGTTGCATGAATCACCTTCTAACCATAGAATTTTGATCCCCAAGTCATGTGATAATTTGGTGACTTGGAGGGCCACATTTTATTTTGCATAGTGATTGGTTTGTGTGCCAAGTGGAAGGCTAACTACAATGGTGCCCATGAGAAAGCAATTTTGAATCACACCACCACTTCCTACCTTACATGGGTTACCCTTGTCCACATCATCAAAGTTGGCTTTAAACCAACCTTCTAGGGAAAAGCTCCAGGTACAATTTTGTGTCTTCTTAGGATCAACAGAGTTGTCTTTTCCTACAAAAGGATTAGTATTTCCATGTATGAAAGATAATTTTCCAACAAAGCGTGATGTATCTTCTCAAAAATAATTTTTGGAGGAGCACTACAGTGCCTGAAGATATGATTGTTGCGCTCTTTCCAAATTACCTAGCAAAGGTGAGGAAGCACCCAAGTCCAAATTTTATGAAAAACAATAATCTTGAAAGGCAGGGTCCAGTGGGAGAAGAGGTCCCAAATAGAGGAGGGAAACCACCAATGCATCCCAAAAACTGCAAGAGAGTAATGCCAGACAAAGCTAACATAGGAGTAATGATGAAAAATATGTTCCACAAATTCATCTTGACACTTACACGGGACACACCTATTGGGGATCGGGATTCCATGCTTTAAAAGGTTATCAATAGTAAGAATATGATTTTGAAGAAAATCCAGAGGAAAATATTAATTTTGGGAATAAGGCCATGGAGCCAGGCTTTAGCCCAAAAAGTCTTGGCTTCCTGGTGCATTTGGTAAGAGTAGGTTGAAGAAATCATGAAAGTACCTTTTGGGGAACCTTCCTCAATCAAGGAATCCTAATACTGGGATAGAGAAATAGCGTGCAAAGTAGTGGATACGGGAGACAAATCTAGGGAAAATATGGAAGATCCACCCAAGAATTTCCCACTATGTAATTGCAGACCCTGGACATGAATTTCTGGGTGCACTCATCCTTCCATAAATTATATGATTCATTGTCTTTTAGGGGTCCAAAATATAACCAATTTTCATTCCAAAAACTTATAGTTTGACCATTGCAAATTTTCCATTTAGCTTTAGATTGGGAAAGATCTTCGACATTGAGGAAGTCATTCCATATAAAAGAACCTTTTAGGATTTCATCACAATCAAAGAAGTGACTCAAAGAATCATTGGGTAGATACTTATCTTTAAAGAAGTCTCTCCATTCCCCTTTACCATGGAAGATGCACCAAATCTATTTTGTTTGGAGCGCCTTGTTGAAAGGCCTGATTCTCCTGATACCAAGTCCAACACTTTTAGGGAGGCAAACTTTGTCCCAAGAAATCAAAGGGAAACACTTATGCTCTTCTACCCAAGACCAAAGAAATTTTCTTTGGATTTTTTCCATAGCTTCCGCCACTTTAGCCAAGATGGAGAATAGGCTTAAGGCATAGGTAGGCAGGGTTTGAAGAGTAAAATTAACCAACTAAAATTTTCTCACTTGGTTGAGAGTGATGCCCTTCTAGCTAGCTAGTTTTCTATTGAATCTATCAATGAGTCTATTTTATTATTATTCAAGGGGTGTAACACAAAGAGGGATACCCTAGTAATTAGAGGGGAGGGATCCAATACTGCAACACAAGATGTCTTCCATTCTCCTTTATCTAGCCTCTGGGGTGTTAATAAAGAAGAGAGAGCTCTTATTCTAGCTTATAGATTGCCTAGAGGCTCTGGTATAGGAGTCTAGAAGGTGTTTTACAACTTTAGTCTCCCTAACCGAAGCCTCCCCTCCTAAAATGGTATCATCAACAAATTGTTGATGAGAGAAAATAGTATTACCTAAGGATAGCCTGATGCCTTTTAGCTCTCCAGATCTCCTATTTGTAGAAATCAATCTCTCCAAGAACTCAGCCAAAATGATGAAGAGAATGGGAGATAGGGGATCTCCTTATCTCAAACCATGAGAGGCTTTGAAGAAAGTAGAAGGAGACCCATTGACCAAGACTGCTAAAGAGAGCAAAAAAATTAGCTGATCAATGATCTGGAAAGTTTTACTGTTAAAAAAAAAATCTCCTAGCACTTTCATCAGGAATGACCAATCCACCCAATCATAGGCCTTGGACAAGTCCAACTTGAGAAGGAAACCTTCCTTCTTACCCGTCATAATGGAATCAAGAACTTGTCTTCCCAGAAGAAATCCTGATTTTTGGTGATCAATGATTAAAGGGAGCACATGAAGAATTTTGATAGTAATGACTTTGGATATGATCTTATAGAAAGAATTTCATAAGCTAATGGTTCTAAAGAGATCCATAGAATCCACCCCTAAGACCTTAGGAATAAGAACCAAGAAGGTAGCATTAAGTTCCTTAAGTAGATTTTTGGATCCAAAGAATTCATGTACAAATTTGACCACATCATATTTGACAATTTCCCAGAACCTATGGAAGAAAAACATGGGGAGCCATCTGGGCCCGGGGCCTTATCTCTAAGAAGAGAGTTTAGATATTTTTTAACTTCTTCAATATTTGGAATGGTTCTCAAGACTCTGTTTTGATTTTCCGAGATGAAAGATGGAATTTTCCTCAAGAGGTCCTCCTGATTATATTCAGAGAGATTAAGGTCTTTAGAAAGAATTGAGGAGAAAAATTCAATAGCAACAATATAAATATCTTTATCATCCTGCAAGATTTGGTTTTCTCATTTGATGCTACTAATCCTGTTGACTTTCCTATGTTTCATAGTGGATAAATGGAAGAAATGAGTATTTTGGCCCCCCTCCCTCAACCATATGGGTTTGGATCTTTGCTTCCAGTACATCTTCTCCTTCCTGATCACATTGTGGTACTCCGAAAGTAGGGTTTTTTCTTGATACAAATTATTCTCATCATACCTGTCTGTCTAAATTTCCTCTTAGATAAGACAAAGGTCAGAAATGGTCTCCTCTTTGGAGAAGAAGATGTCCCCAAACTCACTCTTATTGCAAAGATTAATATTAATATTGACATTTCTAAGTCTTTTAGCTACTTTGAACATTGCAGAACCTCTAACATCAATATTCCACCATTCCAAGATCTTGTTAGTAATATTTGGATGGGTAGTCCACATCTTTTCAAACCTGAAAGGGAATTTTTTTTTCTTAATAACCGGGTCTAGAGTAAGAGACAAACAAGAATGATCTGAATCAATCCTCACCAGAGAAAATAAGTTACTATTACGAGAGTTTAGCTCATCAACCGTAATGAAAGCCTTATCTAGCCAGACTTGGATGCACTCTTTCCCAATTCTCCTGTTGCTCCAGGTGAAGCTTGCCCCTTGCAGATCCACATCTAAGAGGGATTTATCATTGATAAAGTACATGACCTCTTTCCTTCTTTCCACATCAGGGTTGATTCCTCTTTATTTTTCCCCTTCTTTGAGAGGGGTGTTAAAATCCCCCATAATAATACCTTTTGAAAGATATAACATGGAAATTATGCTTCTAAGTTTTTCCCAATAAGATCTTCTCCCCTTTTTTCAATTACGACCATAGATATTCATGATTTAAAAGCTTTCATTATCCTTAATTTTAGTGAAATTCAAAAGTAACAAATTACCTTCTTCGTGAATGATTTCAGCCTTGATGTGTGAAGAATTCCAAATTGTCATCAACCCTCCAGAGGGACCATCCAAACTCGCAGCGACCCTATCCATAGTATTACACAATTTAATGCCTTTCAATTTTCCCTTCTTCATCTTAGTTTCCTGGATTAACATTATATCAGGTCCATGATCCCTTTATATATTCCTTAAATTACATCCTGCTTATGTGGACCATTGAGTCCATGAATATTCCAAGATATTAGATTCATTTATAAATGGATGTGCAGGCATCCTAGATGGTCTTTTGGGTCCCATCTTCCATGTTCTTGCAAGCTTCTTCTTGGCGGATCTGGTTCAATTTTTTTTGCCCTGGAGTTTTCATTTTAACACCCAGAACTGCTTTGTTCTTGCTCCTCATTGCTGCTAGGGAGACCAGGGAGGGTTCCATATTGTTATTTTTTTTAACACTGGTCCATTCACCCACCATCTCTTCGTTGTATTTGGAAAAAAATTATTCCATTCTTTTGATCTTCCCTGGAGTGACCAATTTTAGCAGTGCTTCCATTTTGAATACCTGCTTCGGTTGATCCTGTTGTGAACTAGGGATAGAAAAATGGACATTCTCAACCTCTGGATTATTTTGTGTAGGAAAAAAAACCCAAACGCCCAGGAAGGTTCAGGGGACTTTGGAGCAAAAGAAGAAATGTCCCGCGTGCATGGGGTCCCTTTGTCACTGTCCAGTTCTTTCGAGATTCTATTTGCTCCTACAGGTTCATGCATATTATTGCCTTCTGGGGTAGATTCAACCTCAACAGATGGAAAAATATCCACACTCTCTAAGGAAAGAGTAGTTTGTTGTATGGGTTCCCCCATTTGATCTTTGTTGGTTTCTTTTTTCCTCTTTTTCCTTTTGTGTAACAGGGATAACAGTTGTTGAATCCTTTTTCTTCCAAAATTGGGTGTTATTAGTGAGGTTCCCACTTGGAATTTATCCAAAGTTGGAGCTTTAGGTACCAGGTCCATTGTTCTTCCTACTAACCTTTGAGCCTTCCTGGATTTTTACTTAACTAGATCTGGGCACTTTTTGACCATATGTCATGCTTTCTTGCAATGAAAGAAAGCAAAAGGCACACCTTCATAATCTAGTTTCTCTAATCTTTTGCCCAATTTAGAATGAATCTTTATGGCCTCTGGCATATCTTTCCCATTTTCCACCCCTATGAAAAATATTGCATAGGTTAGGCGCCTTCTATCCACTATCACTAGGTCAATCAAAAGAAGCTCTCCAAAGGATTTGGCAATACCAGCAAAGACATCTTTGTACCAAAACTCCAGAGAGAGCTTAGGAAGCCTTACCCAAACCAGGTCTTGGATATAAAAAGAATCATTTTGGTCAATATTGGGATACCACTTCTGCAGCGCCAGAGAGAATTTCCCAATAGCTCATGCCCCAGCACATAGAGTCTTGGCATAGTATTCCTTGCAAGAAAACTCAAAAGAAATAAAGCCCTTTTCCATGGCTTTTATTTCAATGTGGCCCTTTAGGTTCCATTTTTTCTTAGCAAAAGTTCTGATTATGTCAATATTTAGCCTTGACCTAGTGAATTTTCTCATCAAATTAAGAGACATGGTAGCAAATTGTGGTCAATTAGCTCATCTGGTAAAGAAATGACATACTTTCCCTTTTCCTTTTCAGATCTCTGAATGCACAAAGGAATTACCCTCTGTCCTCACCTCTACTTTACCTGATCCTTTTGTTTGTCGTGTGGGACCCCATCCTTATTTTTTGTGTCTTCCTTTTCCTGGTTTACCAAAGGACCACCATCACGAGCTCCCGCGACAACATCTAGCACCTGCAAAACCCATTTTCCACTTGCTTCACAATTCAAAATTCCTCCCACTCCCGCTCTCATTCCCACTTCCATCGCAAGATTCCTCATGGAAAATCAACATGTAATGATCTTAGGTGTTGTATGAAAGAAAAATTTATAGTAGTAAAGATGTGACATGTGGAATTGTTTAACATTGAACAATAAATAGTTGCAGGCATTATTAATAATTGAAGTGAATGTAGAATTGGGAGAAATGTAACAAAAAATGCAAATTTGAAAGGTGGAAATATGAAATGCCAAATACCTTCTTTTGCACACAATTGGAAAAGTGTAATGAGAGGTCAATGCTGACCAGTAAATTAGGCATTGTCATTAGAAAACACAGACTAGTGAAAATTACATCTCTGAAACAAAACTATGCTGTATATGCTAACAAAATTTTGTCTAGTTTTAATTGGATGTCAAGGTTTATGAGAGGCCAAGAAGTACAATGAAGTAACAAGGAAAGTGGAATGGGAAGTGAAGGGTACACATAATTTGACCATTGGACCCTGGTGAGGCATCTGCCTCTCCATTTGGGGGCATGGGGATGGTGACGGGGTTAATTTGAATGGTCCTTTTCATTTATTATTATTTACATCAAATTTATGAATTTTAGTTCATTTGGAGGAAGAGGAGGAGGAGGTAGACAAAGAGGGTGAGGATGAGGAGAGAGGAGGAGGAGGAAGAAGAAGAAGAAGAAGAAGACCCCCCATTATATATTAACTATCGGCATGACCATTTCAGCTTTCCTAGGTGCAAGTGCTAGTATATTACGAGGTATGGTCATGACTTATAGGTGTAAGACATATCTTAATGTGTGACGTTACCATAATAGTTAGGTAGAAAATGATTGTAATAATATGTGAACAAATAGACAAAATGAGTATAAAATATTAAATTATGTAAATGAATAGACAAATGAATATGAAAAATTAGTACATGAAGGGTATGTGCAGGGTCATGGTTGCTAAACTAGGCCTTAAGTGGCAATGAAAATTCAGAAAATCAGGGTTGGGAAAGTTGACGTAAAAATTTGGACAAGTTATCAATCCTATATCAAAAATGTGTCAGAAGAGAATCTGTAGAAAATTGAATCTAGTTTCTAAGATACTATCCCTTCTTTAAAAAAAAATATATTGTATATGGTGAGATTTCAAATTTCAATGCACTAGTATGAACATATCAGGAAAAGGATAAGAAGAAGGTGTATATCTGACCACCTTAAGCACAATCAAATGATAATATTTTTTTAAAAGATTTTAGATATAGGTAGTAGACTCATGTTCAAAAGTGATGCATATTTGTTTGTAATTTTTTTCCAAGTAAATAATTAATTATTATTTTTCTACTATAACTTTTTCAGAATATAAAAAATCTCATGTCTGACAACCTTAACTCAGTCAAAAATTTATCAAATTGAATTTTTTTTATTTTTTAATTGTATCAGGAAAAACATAGAATGTGACTAATGTTTTGGATTTCAAAAATGTTATACCGTTTGAAAGTTATAGTTATTTTTCAATCAGTCTATCAATCAGGACTAAAAATATAAGAAGTAGCCGTATGTCTGACCACCTTAAACACAATCAAATGGTAATAATTTTTTACTAGATTCTAGATATAAGTAGTAGATTAATGTTCGGATGTGACGCATATATTTTTTAAATTTTTTCCACGTAAATAATTAATTATGATTTTTCTTCTACAACTTTTCTAAAATATAAAAACTCTCATGTCTGACCACCTTAACTTAGTCTAAACTTCATCAAATTGAAATTTTATTTTATTGTAGTAGGTGAAGCATAGAATGTGACACATGTTTCAGATTTAAAAAATGATATACCATTCAAAAGTTATAGCTATTTTTCAATCAGTCTACCAATAGGACTTCTTTTTTACATCGCCACTTTTTGGCATACCATGATCTTGCACATACCCTGAACATAAATAAGATAAGATGGAGTATACACAAATATATATTTATAATAATAATTAAGCCGATATAGCTTTTCATTGTCGGCATCGCCCATTGCGGAAAATTATCTGATAGATAGAAAATTGTCTTATACTAGAAATTGCAAGGATTTTTTTTTTAATTAAGTGGATATAATTTTTAATTATGGGTAGTGCCCACCAAAAAAGTGTCTGATACGAAAAAAAAAAATTCGTCAAGCTTTCTGGTCAATCCGCAATAGTTTATGTTAATCAGAAACACAGAGTGGAAGCTTAACAAACTACCACCCTTCCTCTTTTAACGCCAATGTGGAGAGTGGGAAGGTCCATGTTTAGAAAGTGCTTGATACTCCACAAATAGGAAAAAATGTAAAAGAGGCATCTTGAATTGATGTGGGTTGGATCGTCGAAATCTTCTCCGAAGGGCGCGCAAGGAATAGAAGATTGGAGGCACGTAGGATTCACCCCACATTCAACCTTTCATATATTATCAAATGAAAATATCTGAATATATGTGGGATAGACACATTAATTTTTCAGTGATGTAAGGTTAAACATTTGCTTAAAATTTATGGAGGAAACTGCTTTTTTAATTTGTGGTCGATTTGAATTATTTTGAGATCCATATTAAATTCGACGAGAAACTGGTTTGAAATGAGATATTATATTCTGTAAATACTTTCGGTACATTTTGCTGAAATATTTTTATGTGAAAAATTAAAGTTTGCATGGAATTTTACTCGGCAATGTTGAGGGATTTGCATTGCATTATTATGTCGTCTTCGTGAGAAAGAAACAATGGGCTTTACTGACACATTCAATATTTCTATTCTTATGGTATTTTTTTACTGCAAATTTGGTGAGAAAGAAACAACGATCTTTACTACCACAGTGCACATTTGACAGGTATTGAAAATTGCACAGTAAAACATATTTTGTAAGTATTCCTTTGTGAATGAGACAAGTGAAAGTTTACAGCTCGCTCGATGTTTTTTAAGTTTCAATTTAGATTTTTTTCCCCCAAATGCAAATCTACTCATCTTTTCTCAAATGTTGTATTTGGCCACAAGCTTGGCATTCCATGTATCTTGAAGGGCTCTATTTACTTTCTTCACAAGTCTTAAAACACAAAACCAAATAAATACTCCTATCCCTTTGTCTATTAGAAGATTATATGGGTTTATGATCATTCATTGAGTAAACTATTTCTTTTTCTTTTTCTACAGAAAATAAAAAATTTCAGATCACAATTAGACTATTATATGGATAATATGGTTGCAAGGAAACAACTAATTTTGAAGTATAATCCATAATTTTGACAATAGAAAACTAAGATTCAAAACTAAATTTGGAAAGGGATATTGCAATCAAAGACCTTCGATTTTGTACCAGTCAACAAGCATAGAATTCTTGTGCTCTTAATTTTTTCTCTTTTTAGTTTTTATAGATTCAAATAGACAAGAATTTCAAGAATCTCTTCATCAGTTGGGTGAAAACGGAAACCTTGAGGTACATAAATTCTACCCATTCAAGTAAATTACAATTTTTAAAGTTTCTTTTCAAATTTTTTTTTTTAATTTTATTAATTTTATAAACTTATATAACAGAATATGAACAAGAAATTCAAATAGCGTAGATATTAGAATGTTGATATATTTCACATAAAACATTAATTAATAAAAATTAAAAACATGCACTATTAACAATAACAATCAACATATATTTCTCGTATTGTTATTTGTTTACTGATTTTATGTATTTCTCGTATTGTTATTTGTTTACTGATTTTGGAATTTGTAGATTCTTTATTCATGGAAAATTCAAATAACATTTTTTTTCTTTGGCCTCTCTTCTCACTACCAAAGTTTTAAAATTAGATTGGTAGTTGACAATTTTTTTCCTTGATTAGAAAATTCTTCTTGCAAGAGACTATAATATTGTGGAAGAAGTAAACATACAGAACTAGAAGCACGAGGGGAAATACCTTCCCTAATGTGGGTGAAATACATTCAATAATAATTTGATCATGAAACCTTCCTTAATGTGGGTGAAATACATTCAAGAATGTCCATGTTCAATATTGCGATGAATACGTCGATTTGAGTTGTGGGAGGAGTGTAACATGCGGGGAGACAAAATTGTTCGATGCGGCTATCGGATGTGGAGAGTTGAAATAGTTATTAGTGGAGAAGTATGGATAGTGATAGGTGTGTGTACATAAGTTTCCTCCCTTATTCAGACAATGAAGGGTTAATAGTTGGAGAGGGAGGCAGCGTCATTGAAGGTTTTAAGCAACTCTTCCAAACTCTTTGTAAGGCTGCATCTATGAGCTGACTTTATTGTTACAAGTGAAAATTTTGTTATTGCATCTAAGAGTTGACACTATTGTTACAAGTGAATATATTAGTATAATTAATGTTGTACTCTTTTCTATTGAGAAATATAAATTAAGGAGAATTGTATTATGGATGTAGATGGTATTAATTAAATTTAGTTTTGTAAATGTTATATTTTAATTGAATGTAAAATAATATGAGTTAATTTAGGTGGAAAATTATTGTTCAGATTATTGTTATCAATTTAAAAATTATTAGTATTAAGGTCTCATTTTATAATTCAAAAGAATGAAGGAAGGTTAAGAGGGGAGAGGGGCCAATAGGTGATAAGGTATAAATAAATATTATAGTAGATGGACTAAATAGATCTTATAGTGTTGCACTAAAAAATAGGAGAAAGTTTGGAGCACAAGATTAGTGGACATTTTAGAACATGGGATACACATCATTCAAGATATTTGTTCATGAACATTCTGTAACATCTTGATATATAAGGAATTTATTTGTAGAAAATTGAAAAACAAATGTGTACTTATTATAA
The DNA here is from genome assembly GCA_018584345.1 of Thuja plicata. Classification (NCBI taxonomy): domain Eukaryota; kingdom Viridiplantae; phylum Streptophyta; class Pinopsida; order Cupressales; family Cupressaceae; genus Thuja; species Thuja plicata. Next base: position 45,449 of record MU223215.1, read on the forward strand.
TTAAAAAATAAAAGTCTTTGTTAAAAAAATAATTTTAACTTACTATATATA
>MU223215.1:51756-62101 GCA_018584345.1 Thuja plicata
TAATTGTCAGATTTATGCAAATTTGGGTTTTCTGCATTTGAAACTTAGTCAATTAAAGTCAATTAGGAGAAGAATTTGCCTAGTACAATAGGACTTCGAAGATAAGAAAATGCACCAAAATTGATTAAGTTATTAGGTGCCAATTTTGGGGTGTTACACCTATAACAAGTAAATATCAAATATAATCCATCACTTATACTTCTAGATCTGCAATCCACGCTCACAATTCATGTTTCATGCTACATGTCTTAAGTCGGCCACCAAATAGGTCTTCTGTAGAATACACGCCACAGCTGACATCACCAGTCATCAAACAAAAATCAAACTCAACCCATTATTCCAATATATGTTGGTTGTCCACCAGTAAACTTGCTTCATCTGAAATGTCTTCGTCAGAAAGATATACCCGAAACATGGAGACCTGCTCTATCAAGCATCACAGTTCCATTCCAGAAACTAGTCTTCACCAAATCATTTGTAACATCCACAATATACCACATAAAGTCAAGAGAACAAATTAATAAGGTCAACACACATCCTTCTGCATATATCCAACTTTGATCATTCTGAATCATCCATATAGTGTTCTTACACTTCTATCAGTCAAGTAACCAGTCTGTCCTCTCCACAGATATATATGTTGACATCAGTGACAAAACATGAATATTAACTATATGATCAGTACCCAAAAATGATATCATCCAACAATCTCCCCCTTTTGCATTGATGGAAACATATGGGAAAATCCATATGCATCAACCAAAAAGTACTCTCTCTCAATACAATCTTCTCAATATACTCAACAAGAATCTCCCAAAATAGTATGGATTTTCTCATAGATTCCTTCCCACTTTGGTAGCAATAGAAAAGGGTGCCATAACTCATATGTAGTTATATGTAAGGTGTAGATTTTTCAAATCTTCATGTCCATCAAGAAGGTACTAAAATACCCACATGTACTCCATAGTATTCACCTGTGATCACTCCCCCTGAGGAGTAGATCTATAAATCAAGTCCAGAGAATGATATAGCTCTCAGATCCACTGAAATGATGCATATGGGAATCAATTAATTACCATTGGGTGGGTCCATCACCCCAAGAATTCTTCTAAGATATTCAAAAGCATCTTTTCGCAAAGGTTTAGTAAATATATTATCTATATGTTCCTTTGTGCTAATGTATTCCACTTTAAGTTGTTTGATTGCTAATTTCTCCCTCAAGATATGATAATTAATAGAAATGTACTTTGTCTTTGAATGCATTATAGGATTCTTTGACATATTCATTGTGCTAGTGTTATCACCATGGATAAACACTGGCTCTTTAAAAATTATTCCAATGTCTTTCAGCATTTGATTCATCCAAACAACTTGTGTATAGTTTATTGTAGTACCAACATACTCTAACTCAGTAGTAGATTGAGCAATACAGTTATGCTTCTTGCTTAACCAATAAACCAATCTTTTCCCAAGGAAAAATTTACCACCACTTGTACTCTTTCTTTCATCCACATTACCTGGCCAATCAACATCAGTATAAGCCTGCAAAGTAAAATCTTCTAATTTTTCATACCACAATCCATATTCTATTGTCCCTTTCAAATATCTAAAAATTCTTTTTATACTAGCAAAATATGTCTCTTTAGGATCTGCCTGATATCTAGCCACAATTCCAACTACATTGGTAATATCTAGTCTAGTTTGAGTTAGATATTGTAGACCTCCAATCATTGATCTATACTTAGTATGTACAACACTTTGAGTCTCATTACTATTAGTCAGTTTGTGTCAAGTCGCCATAGGTGTCCCAACAGGTTCACAATCTTCCATTCCAAACTTTTTCAACATTTCCTTAAGATACTTGGTTTGAGATATACAAATTCCATTATTACTCTGATTAATTTGTAAACCAAGAAAAATTTTCATCTCACCAATCATTGACATCTCAAATCCATTTTCCATTTCTTTAGAAAAATTCTTACTCATCTTATCATTTCCTCAAAAAATGATATCATTAACAAAAACTTCTATAATTAATATTCCATCTTCATAAGTTCTCAAATATAAATTACTGTCTGCATTACCTTTTCTAAAACCAAGATGAATTAGATATTTGTCTAGTCTTTCATACCATGCTCTTGGTGCTTGTTTCAGCCCATAAAGTGCCTTATTAAGTCTGCAAACCATGTTTTTGTCATTTGTGAAAGGAAAACTATCAAGTTGCTCAATATAAACATCTTCTTCTAGATCACCATTCAAGAATGTTGACTTCACATCGATATGATATACTTTAAATTCTTTATGTGTAGCATAAGCAAGAAATAATCTCACAGCTTCCAATCTACCAATAGGAGAAAAATTTTCTTCATAGTCTATGCCTTCTTGTTGCGAATAACCTTTACATACTAGTCTAGCCTTGTTTCTTACCACTGTTCCTTCCTCATCTATTTTATTTCTAAAAACCCATTTAGTACCAATCACATTTTTGTTCTTAGTTCTTGGAACCAATTCCCAAGTATTATTCTTATTTATCTATTCAAGTTATTCTTCCATATCTTTAGTCCAAGATTCATCTCTACATGCTTCATCAATACTCTTTTGTTCAACTTGAGAAATCAAAAAGATTTCATCTCTAGTTCTAGATCTAGTCATCATACTTTTACTTGCATCACCAATAATTTGATCTTCAGGATGGTTCTTATTTAAAAATCTTTGTGTCTTCAGTGTTTCAGTAGCTTCAGTCTATTCATCTTTAATCTCATTGTCAACCATCAAGGGTTCTTCAGGTTCAGCAGTAGCCTCTTTCATTTGTGCACTCTGACCACAGTCATATATCCTTTCCTGTATCTGAAAATTTTCATCTATCCTTACATTGGAACTTTCAATCAACTTTCTCACCCTCATATTGAAACATTTATATGCTTTAATCTTAGTGGAATAACCAAGAAAAATTACTTCATCACTTCTAGCATCAATGATGTAGCCCAAAACCTTCAGAAACACAATTCACAAAAAAGACAACAAAATGCCAGAATGATAGAATTCCAAATTCTCATTAACTGTGTCCAACTACTCTGCCTCTACAATGAAAGAAAACTCCTACTTATTACAATTTTGAAAATTACCATATTTGGTAAATTTTTGGGAAAAATAGTTTTTTTCCATTTTTGGTAACTTTTAAAACTCATCCTAAGAATCTCAATTTTTCCCTAGAAAATCTATCAACTAAGGCAAGATGAATTGCCAACTAATCCATGAAATTAGAAACACAATTTTGGATTTATTACAAAAAACAAAACTCAAAAAATTGGAAAGAAAAGGAAAAAGCTAATTTTGAAGGTCAAGATGAAACTTTAGGCTCCCGAAAAGATGTTGAAAAGGCCACCAATAGAGCTAGCTGAATTGGAATTGCCATTAACTCTAGCTCACAAATCTGCCTATAAAGTTTTAGCCAAAACCCACATCCGAGTCAAAAGTTATGACCTCCAAAAGTTGTTGCATCAATCAAACTTTCCTATCTCGTCATCTCTTTTGATATAACATCTACTTCCAAATATTTGGAAAGATTTTACACTTGGTGAATTATCAAACCATAATTCATAAGGAGTCTTAATTGTACCTTCTCTGATCTGAATTCTATTTAGGGTGTACACTGCAGTGCCAACTTCTTCTCTCCAGTGAATATGTGACACATTTCCTTCCAGCAACATAGTCCTTGCAGCATCTAATATAGTTATGTTTCTTCACTCTACTATCCCATTCTATTGTGGAGTTGTAGGTGCACATGTCTGTCCAAATATTCCATGCTCTTCATAGTATGAGTTAAATAACTCTGATGTAAACTCACCGCCTTTGTCTAATCTCCAACATTTTATCTGCAAACAAAATTCATTCTCAACTTTTTGTTTAAATAATTTGAATTTGTCAAATGCTTCGGATTTCTCTCTCAAGTATGTAACCCACATCATTTTAGAAAAGTCATCAACAAATAGTATAAAGTACCTTTCACCATAGTATGATCTTATTCTTTTAGGACCACATAGATTTGTGTGCACCAGGTCCAACTTCCCTATTGTTGAGTAAGCTTTTCTTTTAAAAGTGCTTCTAGTCTACTTCCCCATAACACAATCTCTTAACATAGTGTTATATAGATTCAAAATTTTAGGTAGATCTCTTACGGATTTTGTCATACTTGCCTTCACAATTTCGTCAAAGTTAACATGACAAAATATTTTGTGCCATAACAAACTATCATCAAACTTCACAATAAAAAAATAAGCTTCAGATGTGTTCAATTCAAATACATTACCTCTAGATATAGTCCCAGATGCGATCAAGTCTCCTGCTTTACTTTTGATAGAGCATTTCCCATCAATTAATTTTAATTGATAACCCTTGTCCACTAACTATCCAACACTCAACAGATTATGCTTAAGTCCATCAACAAGTAATACATTGTTAGTGTTTCTCTTTCCATCCACATAAATAGATCCAACTCCAATAATAAGCTTAGGAGTATTATCACCAAATCTGACAACACGACCATCATGTCTTTTCAAACTCATAAATTTATTTTTATCTCCAGGCATATGATGTGAACAACCACTATCTATAACCCATTCAGATTTCTTTTCAACATGAGACACTACTTGACTTTTTCTTCATGCATAGGTTCATCATCCTTAATATCAATAAACCCAATTTCATCATAGTCCACCATCATCATCAGGTATACCCTTACTAGCATAATAACATTCCTTGTCTTCTGAATAACTAGACTTGAAAAACTTAGGTTTGTGTTTTGGAACTCTTGTAGGACATCTAGATGCAAAATGACCAATCTTGTTACATGAAAAACATTTCAAAGGTAATTTGCCTTCAAATTTTCCCTTACCTCTGTTTTCTCTTCTAGAAATTAGTGCCACAACTTCATCTATATTTCTGTCTTCCTCATGTATCTATTCCCATTCATCAACATAGGCTCCAAGTTCTTCCCTTATGTCACTATTGTTGGTGCTTGCATTTCCAGATAAGGTCTTTTTGTTCTTATGCACAGTTGCCTTGAATGCTGACTCAACTTTAGGTAAAGTGTCTCCCAATTCTGTGGCCTCAAATGTAGTTAGCTTTCCAATAAACATCTCTCTGGTGAAGTTCGGTGTCAAAGGTATAATCTCCTCTATAGCTTGTACTTTGGTTCTATATGCAGGTGTCAAAGATCTGAGTATCTTCACAATCACTTCTTCCTCAATGTAAGTACCTCTAGAGTTTCTAATACCAATAACCACTTCAATAATTCTTTGTCCATATGCCCTAAAGTTCTCATCTTCTCTCATCTTTAGTGATTCCATCTTTGTTTTCCAGTTCTGTGGCTTTGCTTATTTTGTAGATTTGTCTCCAATAGATAATGCTTCCAATCTTGTCCAGATCTCATATGTAGAATCCAGGTCTTTTACTTTTGTGAATTCCCTTTTAGAAAGTGCAGTGATCAAATATTCCCTTCCAACCATATTACATGAAAATAGTTTCTTTTCATCTTCAGTAGCTTTCTCTAATTCATCCTCAGTCGCTATCTTTTTACTCTTCTTTGTTATCATCCAGTAGTCAATTCCCAAACATAGAAAATGTTTTCTCATCTTGTTCTACCAATTGTCAAAGTTTTCAAGATCAATTTTTGGACTATCCTTCCTGTAGTAAGTCACCTTCAGGATAACCTCAAGCTGTTAAGCTTTCTTCTAAGGATCGGTAGATCTCATACCAATTTTTAGGAATAACAGTCAACAAGACAATTGAGAGGGAGGTGAATCAGTTGTAACATAGATTATTAAACTTTAAACTTTATAAACCAATTCTGCAAATGTAAATGATAACACAGTAAAGGCCAATACCATAACATAATACATGTTGTCAAGGAAATCTTATTAAAGTTAAAAACCCAGTGGGAATCAACACCCATAAATAATGTACTGAGAGTATAGTATCCCTGTTAAAATATTTTAGTCTTGTTAGGAGCTTGTTATAACATTACAGTACATAGTCCCTGTTAGGAGATAAACCATGTTAGTAGTCAAAAGAAATAGTAGCCTCGCTACCCAGGCACACTGCCCAACGAAGGTTAACACCACCCTTAAGAATTCACAATCCGAACAAGTGTATATAGTAAATATACAATCCAGTGAACTGTCTGATAGAAACTATCTTTTCTTGGTCAGTTCCAATGAAGTACTTTTTCTCATAAACTCTCCTCTACATCCAATAGTAAAACAAGCCTCGCAACTTTCACTTCTTTTCTTATTCCATCTCTATCACATCTTTTCAAAAGAAAATATATCACATATATACCACTTTATAGTAATTCATTAGGTCGGCTAATTAAGCTTACCTAATAGACAAATAATTAATCAGGTCAGCCAATTAAGGGTTTCCAATATACAAATAATTATATAACCCCTTGCTAAGATACATACAGTACCTATAACAAGTAAACATCAAATATAATCCATCACTTATACTTCAAGATCCACAATCCACGCTTACAATTCATTTTTCACGCTACATGTCTGAAGTCGGCCACCAAATAGGTCTTCTCCAGAATACACACCACAACTGATGTCAAAGGCATCAAACAACAATCAAACTCAACCCATTATTCCAACATATGTCAGTTGTCCACCAGTAAGATCACTTCATCTAAAACATCTTTTTCAGAAAGATATACCTGAAACACAGAGACCTGCTCTGTCAAGCATTACAGTTCCAGTCCAGAAACCAGTCTTCACCAAATCATTTGTAACATCTGCAATATACCACATAAAGCCAAGCAACCCTAGGAATAAGGTCAACACACATTCTTCTGTATATATCCAACTTTGATCATTCTGAATCATCTGTACAATGTTTGTACACTTCTATCAGTCAAGTAACTAGTGTGTCCTCTCTACAAAAATATATGTTGACATCATTGACAAAACATGAAAATCAACAGTATGATCGTACCCAAAACTATTATCAGCCAGCAGCCTTAGTTAGTTAATTAGTAAGAGGGCTCAATTGGGGTTAAGGTTGAAATTAGTATTACATTTATAGATAGGATTAGTATTAGGCTTCAATTGGGGTTAGGTTAAAATTACGGTTTTAATAAAATTAGGTTTATGTTTAAATTAGGGCTAGGCTACCATTATGGGTAAGGCTAAGTTAGGATCATAAGATTGTTTTTCTATATAGGCATTCTTTAACTACAATATACCATATATAGTTGATGACCATATTCATAGAAATAGAAGATAGTAGAACAACTCAATGTCATATATTCAACCTATTCACTCAAATAAGCTAAATTCCAAAATTCAAAACAATGCATATGCAATGATAGGGAAAGGGAGACAACTTGGTTACAACAAGTATTTCTTTACAAATTGAAGGTTTGCAACTCTAATTCCCTACAACCTCACAACTCAATTATTCTGGAGGCATTAATTCCATTATTACAAATTTTTCTTTTGCAAAAATCTACTCTGGCCCATGAGAAAATCAACTAGAATGAGTTGATTTCAAGAATCCAACATGCATATTGATCAAGAGCATTGCTTGCACCCAACACAATGTTATGAAGACATCCTTTTCCTATTATTGTTTTGGTCTTGAAAACAACAAACAACAACAAATATATTACACATGATCAATGTATCAAACTAATGATTAACATGTCGCATAAGATTTAAGTTAATTTTCCTCTTGCATTTGATTAAAATTACTCAAAATTTCCTCTGTTCCCTTCACTATATAACCACGGTATATCTTCCTATTAGCATAACCATAGCACCTTTTTGGGGTGCATTGGGTAGTTGTTAGAAACTCAGGGTAATTTTCTTGTATGTTAGGAAAAGATAATCAAGCAACCTTTACTCTTCTACTCTTGTTTAAATTGTTCAATGTAAAACAAATATCTATATGTATTGATATAGGTTTTTTCTTATCTTATTTTGTTTCTAAAAAATTAAAAATTACATCTATATATGATAGAATGACATATTTAGATTTATATTATTATATAATTATTAACTATATATTATTACACTTCATTTCAATTTAATCTTTAATTTGTTTTGGATATATTATTACACTGCTCATCCCTCCTCGAGAAGAGCGAACACTTACCACATGCATTAGGTGGAGAAGTGGTGTTGTAGAAAGAAAAGTAAAAGGAATATGGGACTATTTGTATTTCTTGAATGAGGTGTTTCATTATATTATAAATGAATAATAGACTTCTTTTTTAAGAAGATAAATCATTAGACCAACTCAAATTGGACAAATTTTCCACCAGTGCAACACAAGAATAGAATACTGCCTAGGCATTCTCATTAAATAGATTAACGATTCAAAATTAAAATTATTATTTCTTTCTTTTATTCTTGTAACGCTGCCTATGTAGAGAAAGGTATGGTTGTCGTTTTCCTTATTTAGTGCTCCATTCATAGTGGATTCTTGCACCTATCTCAGTCTTATTCTCTGCGCTATCTCAAGTTGTATCGCCCCATCATAGAAGGTTTTCACAAGAGATATCATTCTTTGTTGTAAGAATTATTATCACTATGCAATCAGGATAAGTTTTGTGTTACTTTTCAGAGTTTCTTTTCCACCTATCTCACTAATTTTTTCATGATTTATTACTATTATTACCTCCTGTGCATCTATCTTTTCCACCTAATTTTATATTCTGCACATGTCTCAGTATTGTGGCTTTTGTGAGTTTTGTCTTTAATCATTGAAGCTTTTTTTTAAAAATAATTATAACTTGGCTGCATTTCCTTATTGTACTTGCCGTAGGCAATATACTATTGCATTCAGTTGTGTACGAATAGTGAATTAGTTTCACACCAATGAACCAATCATAAATCAATATTTTTTTTCTTTTCAACTATTTGTAAAGTTTAAATATTTATTTATGAATTAAATATATTCTATAAATTACTTATTTTAATTATGATTGGTTCAATCGATTTGGTCTTATAGGACCCCTTTTTTTGGAGGCTTCTCAAATTTGTTTTTTTTCAGATAGTTACCATAGTTTGATAATATATAATTCATATATCATTTTAAAATGGTCTTTTAATTTACAATATAGTATATTGATGAGATATTACTCTAAACATGTTATTTTCATTAAAAAATTCAATTATTTATAATATATAACTACTATATATTCTAAATAAAATTACTATATTATTATTTTAATATATATACTATAAATAATTATTACAATTTCTAATATATAATATAAAAGTACTATATTATATATGCTATATTTGATGACATATAATTGATTAAATGATTGACTATATTAAGTTGAAGATGATGTAAGACATTAAATTAGTTAATGGTTTGTATTGTCATTAATGTCAAATTGATATCATCTGTATGATCATGCCAAAGACTTCAGAGAACCAATGGAACAAAGGTTATGCTTCCAGCAATGCATAAAAGTCTAGTATTCACTAAGTGACAGACTACACCGGCGGAGTGCACACCATCGGTAAAGACAAAGATTAAAGTCACAGTGATGCCCGATGAGGTAAAGACAGTGTTTCCTAACAAAGTAGAATCACATGATACCCAACGAGGTAAAAATAGTTTTGCCCGACGAAAAAAGATCCAAAGATGCCCGACAGATGCAGATCCCGAAGTTAACTGAAGTGACACCAACAGAACTGGCAGTTGTCACCGGCGACGAATTGCAAAATTGACCGACAGAACATAGAGATTAGAAAATGACAAAATATCTAGCTGGCAGAGCTAAAGGATAAACTTAACTAGTTTTTTTATTTATTTTATTTAACCACAGTTAAGTAAGTGATTTGTACAGTTGGCAAGAAGATAACTATGAGATAAATCAGGAGTTAAATCCATAAATCAATTTGGATGGATTGTTTTTCATGCCAAGAAACAAGAATCAAAGAACCTAGAATTAAGGAAAATCATGTCTATTTAAGAGACAAGCATAATTCATTCCAGGGTGGTCGATATGCAATCAGATACACGGGGGAGTTAACTGATAAAAGATGCTGAAGAAAAACTGATGAAGGATTAACTTCATGCAGTCCTGATCAATAAAGCTGAGGGAGAGCTAAAGTATTTTGTAGACACTGACAGACAGTGAATCACAACATCATAGAGCAGAAAGAGTTAAGTAAAAAGGAATTAAATTGATACATTGATCATAAAGACATTGTAAGTAAATAGATCTGAAAATCTGCAATTTAGTTGCATTAGAAACAGGTCATTTTGTTTCAGTTTAACCATTGAAGCATTAAAGTCTCTTAACAGAGTAGGACTTAATAGTCTTTTG
>MU223215.1:77945-98519 GCA_018584345.1 Thuja plicata
GCTCCTAGGGGGAGACAATCTCCCCTTCTTCCGGTGTCAACACATCAGAAAATATATCAAAGGCCACAGGTGACTGCACACCAGGAACCGACACCACGTCCCCCGAGGGTGGCATTGACACCACCAGATCCTCCAACACCACTTGAGGAGGGGCCTCTGCAATTCCTTTTTATTTGTTCTATTTCTTCTCTTCCGACTTGTTGGCCTTGAAGGTATCACTAGAGTGACCTCTGCATTCACATTTTTGGAAAAATAGGGTAGCATTCTCATAGACTAATGCTTGGGTCCATCTACCCAGTTTGGATTTCAATATAACAAAGTTGGGCAGGATTTTATTCATAGTGACATTCACGCAGAATCTAGCAAACACCAACCTGGATTTAGACCTTGTCACCTGATCTGTCGTGATGAATGAACCAAAGGAATCCCCAATCCAATGGAAGACCTGCTCATCCCAATACTCGAGCGGGAGTCCCGGGAGGCGGACCCAGACATGAGCCGATCTAGTTAGGTCCATTGCCGGATTGAATCTGGGCTTCCACTTCACAAGGGCTAGGAAATTCTTTCCATAAACCCATGAGCCAGACAACACACTAGTCATGTCCTCGAGAGTGGTAAACTTAAATAGGAAGAGCCCACCCGACATGGCCAAAACTAGGGTCGATCCTTTGATCTTCGACTGGTTAGCAACCCATTTTCTGACCATTTCAATGGTAGTTTAAAAATTAAAGAATCGACCCACCAGAGCCATCTGGAAGTCAGCCATCATGCAATTCACCATAGAGTCTAGGAGCGACAGTTCTACTCCTTCTTCCTTCTGAACAAAATCCACCAAAAGGGCCTGTAAGGAATGTTGGGCATCACCGACAAGAGCCCCTTTCTAGTTAGGTTTAGGAGATAGCAGGGAATCAGTAGAAGAAGACTCCTTTTGAGATTCCCCTGTTGACTCTGGCACAGTGACCGTGATCTGGGGTCCATCCGGACCAATAGGTGGGTCTGCCAGGCGGGCAACATCTCCCCCCGGAGAGGCGGGCATGGGAACCTTCAGTTTGAAAATGAGCTGGGCGGGAAAGTGTTCAGAAGTTGCAGACGTTCAAAGAGTAGTGTTCAATTCTAGTTAAATACATTATATTGAATCTTTACTTAGAAGTTGGGAATTAGTCTTATGTTTACATCAAAGGTTAATATTTTTGGTCAAATGAATGATGTAAATTAGACAATGAACATGACCCTCACATTGGTACAATCTAGATATGATGTTGAGTGTCAAAATTTTCATAATTTTAATAAGAAAATGTTAGATAGATATAAGCATTCACAAGCTTTTGGAACAATACACACCATCCCATTTCATTCACAAAATTTGAAAATTAGTAATATGCCCACTTCCAATAAGGATGTGCAAGGCTTTAGTATGAATAAAAATTATTTATCTTCTAATGAAGCTTTTTTTTTTTTTTCAAGGCAAAAATGGCAGAGCCATTACGTTTTTTATTAAGATAAAATTGTTTCAAAAGCTCACGAGAGAAAGAAAACAGCAAAGAAAACCCTCAATCCTTGCCATATACAACGCCAAAAAAAAAAAACTACCAGCACTTAGAGAACCAAGAAATGAGAAGCATATACACATCATATGCACATTACAAAAGAGAGAAAACTGGGAAATATGCAACAGAGGTGCGCAACGAGCCATCGGGTGTTCCTCTGTACAAAGAGCCATCGAGTGACATGCAAAATAGGGAAGGATGTGTATGAAAATCAAGCAGTATCATGTATACCTTACCCGCAGAATAGGCAAAATTTTGATTTTGTCATGCAACCACCGAAACTACTCGAACATCCTCTTCTTCCCTTTCAGCCTAGCATTTCCACCCTGTGCATTTGATGATGAGGCTGGTGAGACAACTGAGGGAGAGGACTTATCAACCCCATTATTCTCCACAAAGGATAAAATAACTGAGAGACACTCGAACAACATAAATGCATTGGCAACCATGCCACTCGGTAATATGTCCATGAACTTGATAATTTCTCTACTTAACAGGGCTTGGTCACGTCCTTGCAGATCCAACTTTAAGATGTCAAACAGCCTAGCACATTCTTTCTTTTCCTCAAGATGATGTGGTGGAAACAACCCTCCAATCCACGCCTTGGACGAGCGTAGGTTATACCCTTTCAGTGCAGAGAATATATCCTTTTCTAGTGCAAAATTAGGGTAGAGAAATTTTCTTGCCATCTGAATGAGGAGTTTAGTATCGAGGAGAAAATCATACCATGTTGACAATAACACCAAAACTACCTAACTGTGGTATATATGCTGAGGGGCGTCTGGTAGGAGGATGCCATCCCCTATGATCCCTTTAATTGCATCTTCCACTTCGTTTAGTAGGGGCCTAAAGGTGAAGCACATGTGCCTGTCTAGATATGCCTCCTCGATCAGTTGTTCCCACCCCTTAATCTCTAGACAAATTCAAAGATTTAGCTCTTGGTAATCCATATCTAGCACCCTTTCAGAGGCAATTTTGAAGCTTAAACAGGAGCAGGATACTAATGGTTTTGTTAATTGAAATTCCACCCGGCAGTGTTCATATATGGCCATTGTGAAATGATGTGTTGAATCCCCCAACATGAAATGTCCCATGCATATCTGATTTGGTGTGGCTTGGGACTATGCAAAAATTAACTCAAAATCTCTTGTCACAGATAAAATCTGTAACCGAAGCGCGTAAAAAACACATGGCTCTATTGCCTTGTGGACACCACATATTGGTCTTCCGTATGGGAATTATTCGGTGGACAATCACGTACAAATTAATGCATTTACATGCTGAGATATGGTGACGTGGGGGAGGTCCTGTGTTGGCACTGCATATCGTACCCCTATGATGATTTAATCACATGGCTCTGCACTTACAATTATAAATTTTCTAGGTTTTGGTGCAACTAGCCATGTACTATTACTCAGGAGGTGGGAGAAATCAGTTCAGTCGTGTGATCAACTAAGGATATTGGTTATCTACCACCATTGTACATTAGCTCGCATGAAGGGTGACCTCACTAACTAGGAATGATGGAAGTTGATTGTATGGGACCTACACAAAATTTCTTTCCTAGTCTGCTTCAACGTCATCAGCACCTAAATTTGATAACCAGTCCGCAAATTTATTCCCTTCCCTGTTGCAGTGTGTGATTTTATATGTCGCAAAAGAGGGAAGCAGGTTTATAACCTCCTGGAGAATATATTGGGTTTCCTAATTGACTGTTTCTTTCTTAGCCAAATATAAAATTATGATAAGTGAATCCCCTTCAATATGTAGGTCTTTTATCCCTAATCGAGCTGCAAGGCGGACACCACATAGTACTGCTCTAGTTTCTGCTAAGTTGTTTGTTCCCTCTGGTACTCTACAATGAGCAGCTACAACTAGAGAGTTGTCCCATCTTCTGAGCACAAAACCTGCCCCTAACTTACCTGGATTGCCTTTGCTTGCCCCGTTGAAATTTAGTTGTTGAAACAACACCTTTCTTTTATTAAGATTCAGTATTTAAAATGAAGGATTACCATGAAGTTGCATGTATAAAAGGAAATGAAAATCCATTTCACTTTGATTGGTTGGGTCAAAACAAAGATAAGATAGTACAAATGTGGATTGTGAAGACAAAATCAAAGTGGAAAGTAATTCAATAGTCACATGTAAGAAATATTTTAAAAAGTTGAATCATCAACAATGCTGCCCCAATATTGTCACAATGGAGAGTTGGCAAGTGAATGATTTCATGCACATTCCCAAGGTGAGTTTCATGATCAATCATGTAATGAAGAAAGGTCACCTATCTATCACGCCTTCAAAAATTTAAATCTAAATCAATTGTATAATTTAATATATTGCTTGAAGTTTGAACAAATTTTTTATATTTTTGTATGAATGCTATATTATAGTGATAATGGATTTCAACGTATATGTTTGTATTACATTTCTTGAAGTTTGAACTAAATAGTCTTACATTTCTTGAAGTTTGAACGGGGCTCATCCCTTTATATTGGGGCCATCTTTGATCTGGTTTGGTTTATTCACCGCCTTTGTTGTTTTACGTACTCCAATAATGGTTGCAACCGATACTCCTACCTGGCCTATTGCTCTTCAGTGGTGCTTTCCAAGTTAGACCCCTCCCCTAGAGCCCGTGGTTGGTATGCCCAGGCCTCATCCCTTTTTGGTTCCATTGGCATTGACATTGATCACCTCCCCCTATCAGTTCTCGCTTGATGCTCCGGCTCACCTCCTCCCTTCAAGACAAGATTTGAATAGACATGTCAGACTTGACATATACAGGCAGTATATCACCATGACCTGGATCAACCTGTGTGGGGGTTTGCGCCCGAGGATGGCTTTTTATGCTGAGCACTTTCTAGACATTGGGGATGGGATTATTGTTCATTTTAGATACTTAACTCAGCATTGATGCCAGGCCCTTCGCATCATGCTGGGATCTTTCACGGTTGGATCTCACCATCTTTGGGCCCACATAGACCATCACATTGACAGAGATGATCGGGTTTGCAGGTTATGCACCCTAGCCGAGATTGAGACTGAGACACACTTCATCTTCCATTTTCCTACTTACTGTGAGATCAGAGAGAGATTCTATTTCTTATTCAGAGGGTGCAGTTCCTTGAGTGCTTTCTTTAGCTATAGCGATCAGAGATGCCTGTCACTTTATCTCTGTGAGACTGTATAGCTCCGCGAGCATACTCTACAACTTATTTTCCCCCAGAGACAGATATCTAATCAACTCATTACGGCCTTCTTCTCGCCCTCGTCTCCTTTGCGGGGGGTGAAGCAGCCTCACTTTGCCTCCATCACCGGTCACTCTAGATATGTGAGACCCTGCAGCACCTTTACTCGTCAATGACACATCTCTAGCAGCTCACAACGAGGACCCAGGATTCCTGCTCATCAGGATCATTATCCTTCTGTGTTGGATTTCTTTCTACCTGAAAATGATCCTTAGCCCTTCTCTTGTGTATGTTCTTCTTGCTTGTTGTTTCTTATTCTCTTCTTTATTTTTTGATCTTGGTTGCTTTCCCGGCCACTGTTTGGTGGTTTGTTGGTTTGCTGTTCCTTTTGCTGTACATTTCTAGCCCCTTAGACCCTTGTTGGTCTCTTGTTGGACATTAATAAATTTATCTTATCTTATCTATCTATCTTATCTTATAGTTCATTATTTTTTAATCTTCTTTTTTTTCTCTCTCATTCTAACATTACACCTAAAACGAATAGAAATGTGTGAACATAAAAAATATATGTTGGAAATGCTAGGTTTCCATAGTTAACAATGATTCTATTCATTGGACATTGCATGCAATCACTAAAAACCTTTATATTTCATGGTCAATTGATTTATATAAAATTATTCTTTCTAATATATTAACTTATATATAATTTCTTATTGGTTAACTCTTACCCCTTTAGATGCAAGCGCTAGTTATATTACAAATGAAAATAATTTGAACTTAAATTTTTTTTAGAAGATAAATAATAATAAAAGATAAATCACTAGGTCAACTCAAATACGCAAGAATATTGCTTAGGCATTCTCATTAAACAGATTAACGATTCAACTTGGAGTGTACCATGAGGTTGGAACGGACTTGTAATGTGACCGTCGATCCGAATTCCAATCTTTTCCTCATTATCTCTAATTTGGAAGCCAAACCGATTCACTCTTTACCGCCTTTAAAGCCATTATTTGAAGGCCAGAACACAACCATTGAAGGTATGAGCTCTATGCCCACCCAGTTTCTCTTTGTTGGGTTTGTATAGTGTTGTTTCCTTCTTGCATTAAATGGCAGACAACAGCTCACCAGCCATGAATGTACGCTTTCTCATAAATACTAAAACTCAACGTATCGTATATGCGGAGGCTGGTAAAGAGTTTGTTGATTTTCTGTTTAGTTTTCTTTCTATGCCCATCGGTGCTGCCCTCAAATTACTGTATGAATCCGAATCTGCTACATTATTTGGCTCTATTTCTAATCTGTATCATAGCATGGAAAAACTGCCCTCTCAGATTATGAGTACGGATAAATCCGAGCTGCTTGACCCCAAAGTTATAACCACCTACTCTAATAACTCTCTAAGGATTAAAGCTGGAAATTTCTATGTTTGTTCTTCAAATACTACAAGCATAACTCACAATGTCAGCACCAGCAGCGGAAGTATATGTATCTGCGGGCAGCATATCAACCGCCTCGTTCAGCTGCGGCAGAATACCATCGTCAACCAGGGCAGCGGAAGCAACACCCAAACTGCAGGGCAAGGGAATAACGGTTATGTGAAGGAAATGTATACATTTATAATTACTGATGATCTTAAAATAACAGGGAGTTCAACGATCACCAGCATAATGTTGCTCAATCAACATAACATCAAAGATTTAACAGATCTTCAAGAGCGGAGCGCAATTGTTGAACGCAGCAAGGTTAGCGGTTTTAGTTTTATTTCAATTTAGTTTTGGTTTATATATCCGTGGATTCAATTCTATTCTTACATTTCTATTCTTACATTCTACAGGCTCTCGAGCTTCTGGAGGCTTCTTTGGTTTCCAATACTGTCTTGAATGATGTTTTCGGGGCTAAGTTTTCTGTGTCAGCTGGCAAGGTAAAGTTAATTTAGAATTTCCTAATTTCAGGGAGATGCCATTTATGTTATGACTCGTTAAGCCCTCGTTTATGATGATATTTCCCCTTAAAAGTTCTATATGGGTTTGCGGGTGTCTATTGCAGAATGAGCAAATGAACGTCATGAGGCTAATGTGTGCAATTGCTTTTTGGTAGCTTATAACATGAAAAGCTTATTTTCCCACAGTATAAGCTAGTTTATTTACAGTTATGTGTTTTCTTTCTCGTAAGTTTTAGCTGATTAGTGCTGTTTAAATGTATGGACGAAATTCGTTTTTAAGTCAGTTTTCACGTTATAAATTGATTTTACAAAGAGATTTTATATAGATGTGTTGTTTATATTTTTGTTTATAGGACGTTTTTTTTTTTTTTTGGGGAGTGAGGTGATAAATATATTTCAATGTTTAACTGTTGGTGTTCATTCTTCATTCGTTCACTTAATCACATTTAATTTGTATTTATTTTTATATTTGTTTTTTTGCAATATCAATTGTTAATTGTCAATAATAAGTGAGTTCATCAATGTTTTAGTAATGTATTCAATTGACAGTTTGGATCATATTAAAGAAAGTATATTTTGTATTTTATTTTTTAAATATAGTTATTTTTACACATCTTAACTCTTTAAGATGTTTATCATCTATATGGATCCTTAGACTGATAAACTAAATAACTAATTGTGCACAAATGAATGCAATAGTATATGACCTACAAAATATAATAATTAAAATTTTTAATTATTTACATTCTTTTATATTATGACATAGCAATTCTTTTTAGCCAATACATTTTAATGTATATGAAAAGAACATCAATAAAGTCATTTACAAAGCACATATGTATGTAAATCTAAAAAAACTACACAATGAAAGGTCGTTTTGGAGACTGTTAAAGTAACTAGGTAGCTTTATATTCAACAATTACAAAGAATTTACGTGACTGTTTTTTTCTTAACTATTATCTCAATGTTAGATTATGTATTTCATTTGATGTTTGTTCTTTAGAAAATATAAATTACAAAAAAATGTTTAATTTACTAACAATTCTATTTTAAATATCTTTATAGATTTATATTAATTATGCATATGAAAAAAACAATTTTTTATTTTCATCAAGTTTTGTAAATAATTTAATTATTTTTTAAAATAATTTTTAATATATGGTTTTTATTAATTAGTTTTTGAGTGGGAAATATAACTCTTTAAAATGTCAACAAATAATTAAAAATATTAAAAATCTAATGCAAATAATTAAAAAATATTAAAAATCTAATACAAATAACTCGCTAAAAGTACAACATTTTCTAATTTGAGGAGCCATTTCAATAGGTGCCATTGGAGCATTTTCAATTTCAAGATGAAATTTTGATAAAGTTTGAGTAGGCATTCCAATTTAATCAGTTATTCATCCTACATGCAAAAAAAATTGTATAGAATTACAATCACATTTTCAATTGATATAAATGAGTTGATTCTTTTATATAGTACCTATAACTCTTGTGTTTGTACAATTGTATATAACAATGAATGAGAGCTTATAGAATTCCAAAGCTATAGGATTCTTGTAGACATAATCTTCAAAAATGACAAGGTCAAAGAAGAAGACAAGGAAGAGTTTACGGTAAGATTTTAGAATTATTCTAAAATCTGAAAAACTTCAACAAAATGCTATAAAAATTAGGAAATAAAAATGTATCCACAAAAGAGTACTGATACCATGCAACAAATAAAATCCTCAAAACAAGGTCGAGCACAACGCTTGCAAACGATGATTTCTCAATCACTGGGCATGTACA
The DNA here is from genome assembly GCA_018584345.1 of Thuja plicata. Taxonomy (NCBI): domain Eukaryota; kingdom Viridiplantae; phylum Streptophyta; class Pinopsida; order Cupressales; family Cupressaceae; genus Thuja; species Thuja plicata. The sequence continues at coordinate 86,417 of MU223215.1, forward strand.
ATATAAGTTAAAATTAGACAACAGATTGGAGACATGCCATATTCCTTTTTATTCAAATCTGGAGATGAACAAATAAAAATAAAAAATTATAAACTTAGAAAATACAAACTATGACATATTACAAACTAATTTGCAGTACTCTAGGGCTGCACCTAAACACATGGAGCTTCTTAGAGCTCTTACAAACACACAACTACTACTATTATAAAACAATTTGAATCACACAACACAAAAACCATTCCTTTTGTTGTTGCATACACTTCATCAACTAATTATGCCATCTTACACTCTATTTGTCTGGGTTATTCAAATTCCCTCTTCAAATTTGAATTTCAAACATACCTACTAGCATTAACTAATTTGGCTGTTGGGGTTGCATATTCTTTGTAGCACATCACAAGCCACCCATATATTTCACTCTCCAAATTTTGGGCTGCATTAACACCCTATTGTTGACTTCGGGAAGCTCTTAAGAGGTAGAACTTAAGAGGACAAGGGAATTTCAAAATATTCCAACACTCCCCCTATGTCGTGAGATGAAAAACGAGATCACATATGATCCTAATCAACTATGTCCAAATTTCTTCTTAGGTGCTCAAATTTTTCCTTGTTCAATGGCTTGGTCAAAATGTCTTTTAGCTGCTGCTCAAAACTACAAAAATCCATTTTATTTCACCATTCTCAACTAATTCTTTGATAAAATGATGCATGGTTTCAATATGCTTATATCTTCCATGAAACATAGGTTTTTCATCAAGGTTATTGATGAAACATTGTCACCATAAATTGTGGTTCTATCCTCTTGTTCTCCCTTCAAATCTGCTAAGATTCTTCAACCAAATAGCTTGACATGCTATTCCATTTTCTAATATATACTCAACCTATGTTGTAGATAGAGTAGTTATGAGTTTCTTTTTGGAATCCCATGAGATTACACCTGAACCCATATGGAAAACACATCAACATGTGCTCTTCCTATCATTCAAACTTCCTACCCAATCACTATCAATGTAGCCAATGAGCCCAAATTCATTTATTAGTGTATACAAAATACCATATCATTTGGTACCATTCACATGCCTCATGATTCTCTTCCCAACTTTCCAATGTCACTCTTTTGGAGTCTTATGTTTAAGGACAAAGGATTAGTAATGACACATTTGATAATATTGAATTTGAATTAAGTCAAGGAAGCAAATTGTTGCTGCAAGGAAGAGACAGATTGAGCTAGGCTATTAATGGTGGAATTAGTAGAGGAAATGATAAGAGGAGAAATATTGGAAATGTTTGGAATATTGTTAATGGAAGTGTAAGGAATATTTGAAGAGTTATGCATCAAATTAGGGGAATTTATAGAAGGGATATTAGAATATGAAAAGGGGAGATTATGATGACAAGGTGGTCATGTAGGTAATGAAACACATGGGACACTAGTGGGAAGTGATGGAAGAATAGGATTAGGAAAACTTACATGTATGGGATTAGAAGGTTGAATTGAAGTTATGGTAAGCGGTGGACCAGAAGTAGAGATGCTAGGAATGGAAGTAGAGATAGGAAAAGATCTTTCAACATGTGTATTGGATGCATCATAGCTTAAGTCTTGAGCACATTTAGACATGGATTTAAGATTGGAATTAATAATATGTGAAATTACATACAAGAGGTGAATACCATGTTCATAATTATGAGAAAGCTTCCTTAAGGATTCTAAAGTGGAAATAGTCTCGACAGTATGATTCCCTTGAGCTAACCAATATTCTATTTTTTCAACTTCTCAAGCGAGTTTGTCAATTTAAGCGGGAGGAACTCTTAAGGATTCATCTTCAACATGGGAAGATTGAGAAGATTTTGTCTCCATAAAAGGATTAGGATCATGAGGGAGCATGTTGGTCTCATCAAGAATCCTAGGAAAGGAGGGTTCATGATCAAAATAACCCATGACCCTACGACTTATTCTAACTAAATCTTCTAAGAAATGAAAGAACAATGCAGATGTAAAGGGAGATCACACATAAAGGATCTAAGAACCTAATCAAAATGTATAAAGCATGAAAGTGTCGGGTTCACCAAAAATGTAAGTGAACCTATGCAATGCAAAGGGAGATCACACAAAGAATATCTAACTACCCAATCAAAACACATAAAACATGAAAGCATAGGGTTCACCAATGATAAGTAATTAGTGGCCTCAAAAATTAATCCTTAAATCAACCCTTAAAACTTATAACCACTAATTATGCCTCTAGCTATCTTGTGTCCTACAAGATGAATTCCTTAAAATGCTTATATCAATCTAATAATTGTCAGATTGCTTTGGAAATCTCTCTTCTGTATGATTACTGATAAGCTGTTAACTATTTACAGAAACACAGTAAATATGCAGAGTATACCGATCAATCCAGAATTGCATATGTGAAATGTAAAAATGTAAAGTAAGAAAACATAAACACATGACAAATGGATTTTTAACGTGGAAACCTTGTTAAGGGAAAAACCACTAAGACCGATACCCCAAATTTTAACTCTTCTGAAGTGAGCTCTATTACGAGCCAACCCTGTTTAAGGTTACAAACACACTGTTAGGTGTGACCTTGTTAGAGGATTTAAAAAATAGTTTGTCACCTAGTATCTAGGATCTAATGCTACCATCCTTGATCAAACACTCACTTGGCCTATGAATAGGTATCGGGCATATCCAATGCTACTTTCATGATAAAACTTTTTGATAGTCCTTGGGATGTATCTCAATTGTAAAAGACTTTTAATTCCTTCTTGGTTAAGAGACTCAATGCTTCAATGGTTAAACTGAAACATTAATGATCTATTCATACATACAACTTGATTATAGATTTTCATATCTATTGTAAGTGCATTACCTCTCTGATCAATATAATCAATTATATACCTTTGCTCCACACTGTTATGCTCTATGATGGTGTCTCACTATTCGTCGGTGTCTATAAAATCTTGGCTCTTTCTTCAGCTCGTTGGTCAGGACTGAACAAAGACTTTCTTCTCCTTCCGATTTTCTTTAGCATCTTTCCTCTTCTCTTATTTACCCCACACTCAATTCGTAATGAATTGGGTTTTTTTCTTTATAAACATGATTTACCTTTTCTTGGCTTTCTTGATTCTTGCCGTGATCCACAATTCTTGCCAATTAGATTTAAAGAAAAATCCAGTTTTATCTCGTTGAGATCTTCTTTCCAACTAGACAAATCATTTTTAAATCAATTACTTATCCTTGACTTTATCTAGATGATTTAAAACAATGATAAGTATCAGTTAAGTCTATCTTTAGCTCTTGACAACTAAGCAATTTGTCATTTTCTGAATTCTCTATTCTGTTGGTCAACACTCTAGTTAGTCATCGATGATAATTGACTGTTCTGTCGGTGTGACTTTAGTTATCATCAAGATCTTTGTCCTTGTCTTTTTCGTTTGGAAAATCAAGTTACTCTATGCTTTGCTCGTCGGGCAACATTGTGAATTTGCTCGTCAGTAATGATGTGCATTTTCTCGTCAAGTAACACTCTGACTTTCCTCTTTTACTTTGTCCATTGGCATGCACTTCATCGATGTATACAGTCACTTAGTGAATACTTGACCTATATGCATTACTGATAGCAAAGCCTTGATTCATCGGTTCTTAAAGTCTTTGACAATATTTCCATGACCATAAAAATTATATCAAGTTGACATTAATGAAAATACAATGCATTAAGTGATTTAATGCCTTGCATGATCATCAACTTAACATCTTCAAACATTCAATCAGTTACATGTCATCAATCTCTCCCTTTGGCATTGATGGCAACATACTACATTATCATACAATACTATTACTAATGCAATATGAAATATATAGCTTCATCAAGCTTTGTTAATGTAACTATTACAAATGCTTGGCTTTCGGTAAGCTCATATAGCTTTGATTTGATTCTTGCATCTTTCTGTCTGTCTTCAATCTGTTCACTTGATAGATGTAGAAAATTTCTAGTTATCTTGTGTCCTACAAGATGAATGCCTTAAAATACTTATATCAATTTACTAATTGTCAGATTGCTTTGCAAATCTCTCTTTTGTATGATTACTAATAAGCAGTTAACTTTTTACTGAAACACAATAAATATCCATAGTATACCGATCAATCTAGAATTGCATATGTGAAATGTAAAACTGTAAAGTAATAAAACCTAAACAAATGACCCATGGATTTTTAATGTGGAAACCCTGTTAAGGGAAAAACCACTAGGACCAGTACCCCAAATTTTTACTCTTCTGAAGTGAGCTCTATTAGGAGCCAACCCTGTTAAAGCTTACAAACACAGTGTTAGGTGTGACCTTGTTAGAGGATTTAAAAAATAGTTTTTCACCTAGTATCTAGCATCTAATGCTACCATCCTTGATCAAACACTCAATTGGCCTATCAATAGGTATCGGGCATATCCAATGCTACTTTCATGATCAAACTTTTTGATACTCCTTGGGATGTATCTCAATTGTAAAAGACTTTTAAGTCCTTCTTAGTTAAGAGACTCGATGCTTCAATGGTCAAACTGAAACATTAATGATCTATTCATACATACAACTTGATTGCAGATTTTCATATCTATTGTAAATGCATTACATCTCTGATCAATATAATAAATTCTATACCTTTGCTCCACACTGTTCTGCTCTGTGATGTTGTCTCACTATTCGTCGCTGTTTGCAGAATCTTGGCTCTTTCTTCAACTTGTTGATCAGGACTGAATGAAAACTTTCTTCTGCTTCAGATTGTCTTTAGCATCTTTCCTCTTCTCTTATTTACCCCACACTAATTTCGTAATGAATTGGGTTTTTCTCTTTATAGACATGATTTACCTTTTCTTGGCTTTCTTGATTCTTGGCATGATCCATAATTCTTTCCAATTAGATTTAAAGAAAACTCTAGTTTTATCTCGTTGAGATCTTCTTGCCAACTAGACAAATCATTATTTAATCAATTACTTATCCTTGACTTTATCTGGATGATTTAAAATAATGATAAGTATTAGTGAAGTCTATCTTTAGCTCTTGACAACTAAGCATTTTGTCATTTTCTGAATTCTCTGTTCTGTTGGTCAACACTCTAGTTAGTCATCGATGATAACTGACTGTTCTTTCGGTGTGACTTTAGTTATCATCAAGATCTTTGTCCTTGTCTTTTCCATTTGGCAACACTGTGATTCTTTCCATCAGGTTACTCTATGCTTTTCTCGTCGGGCAACACTATGACTTTGCTCGTCAGTAATGATGTGCATTTTCTCGTCAAGTAACACTGTGACTTTCCTCTTTTAATTTGTCCGTCGGCATGCACTTCATCGATGTATACAGTCACTTATTGAATACTTGACTTATATGCATTACTGATAGCATAGCCTTGATTCATCGGTTCTTTGAAGTCTTTGACAATATTTCCATGACCATACAAATTATATCAAGTTGACATTAATGAAAATACAATGCATTAAGTGATTTAATGCCTTGCATGATCATCAACTTAACATCTTCAAACATTCAATCAGTTACATGTCATCAATCTCTCCCTTTGGCATTGATGGAAACATACTACATTATCATACAATACTATTACTAATACAATATGAAATATATAGCTTCATCAAGCTTTGCTAATGTAACTATTACAAATGCTTGGCTTTCAGTAAGCTCATATAGTTTTGATTTGATTCTTGCATCTTTCTGTCTATCTTTAATCCCTTCACTTGATAGATGTAGAATATTTCTATCTCTGATGTGATGTGTTTTTATTCTATGTCAAACTCTCTCCCTTTGACTGTTCTCCTTTCTTTTGATGTTTGTTTTCAGCAATTCTTTCCCTTTGTATGTACTCTCCCCATTTTTGTTTTATCTCTCTCCCTTTGGATACTTTGATGGATATAGTATCTCCCTGAGTTGATAATGGATATAATCTCTCCCTTTATCAATATGATAATGAAATATCTCTCTCCCTTTGACAACAATGCCAAACAAACATCTTTTCAAACAATTTATTTGACAATAATGTCAAACAGATCCTTTCTATCCATAATATATTCCTTGAATTTCCTTATCCATTGGTAGATAAATACCTTGATGTTTATAGATGTATCTTTGAAGTCCATTTCTCTGCTTGCATCAACATGAATTATTTTATAATAATTTGTAGGATGATGCAGCCTTCTAGTCATTTTACTGACCAGTAGACAAGGGTCTGACCCCTAGTCTCTTTCTCAAGTACTCAAATGCATCCTTGGGTAGTGGCTTGGTGAATATATCAGCCAATTCTTCCTTTGATTGAACATACTCAAGTATCACCTCCTTTGCTCAAACTTGTTCTCTTAACTAATGATACTTGATGGTGATATGCTTTGTTTTAGCATGCATGACTAAATTCTTGGAAATTTTTATTGCACTTGTATTATCACAGTAGATAAAATTACTAATTCAAGAATTTTCATATGCATACCTTCTAGAAACTGTTTGATCCATGCAATATTTGAGTAGTTTGCAGCACTAGAAACATACCCTGCCTCTGCAGTAGACTGAGAGATGCATCCTTGCTTCTTTTTGATCCACGTGACAAGTCTATCACCCATAAAGAATGCTCCTCCAGTTGTGCTCTTTCGGTCATCAATATTTCCATCCCAATCAGCGTCGGTAAACACCTTAAGTTCAAATTTTCCTTCTCTTCTATATCATAAGACATATTCCTCAGTATTCTTCTGATATCTTAGAATTCTTTTCACAATAGTCATATGTGATTCCCTGGGATTAGTAGACAATATAGCAACTATTCCTACTGCATGTGAAATATCTGGTCTAGTATGTACAACATACATGAGTTTTCCAATCATTGATCTATACAAAGTCTGATTTACCTTTGATGACTTGTCTTCCTTTGTCAGCTTACATCTAGTTGCCATTAGTGTTCCAAATGGTTTGGACTCTTCCATCTTGAATATTTTTAGTACCTCTTTAATGTACTTGGATTGTGTAATGAAAATACCTTCATCTAGTTGCATGATTTGTAGACTAAGAAAGAACTTGATCTCTGCCAACATAGACATCTTAAATTATTTTCTCATTTTATTTATGAATGAATTGCACAACATATCATTTCCTCCAAATATGATGTCATCAACAAAGATCTCAGCAATCAAAATGTTAGCATTAGTATCTTCCTTCAAATAAAGATTATTGTTTTCACTAGTCCTTACAAATCCAATACTTATAAGATAGGAATGAAGTCTTTCATGCTAGGCTAGGGGTTCTTGTTTCAATCCATACATGGCTTAGTGTAGTCTAAATACCATGTCCCTCTTGTCTGGATCAACAAACCCTTCTTGTTTTTCAATGTATACCTCTTCTCCAAGTATTCCATTTAGGAATCCAAACTTGACATCCATTAGGTATACCTTGAATTCTTTACATGCAGCATAAGAAAGTAATATTATTATTACTTCTAGCCTAGAAATGGGTGCAAAGGTCTCTCTATAGTCAATCCCTTCTTCTTGTGCATACCCCTTGCATACTATTCTTGCTTTATTTCTGGTGACTTTTCCATTCTTATTCAATTTATTACTGAATATCCATTTTGTACCGATGACATTCTTATCATCTGGTCTCAGTACAAGTGTCCATGTCTTGTTTTTCTCTATTTTCTCAATCTCTTCATTCATAGAACTTATCCATTCATCATTATCTAGTGCAACATTGACAGATTTTGGCTCATAATCACAAATAAGACATCTTGTATTTAGAGACTTACTTCTGGTTCTGTGAATGGTTCTTTCTAACATATCTTGCAAGTATAGGTTCAGCTCTTTGTCTATCAGCCTGATGCTTGGGTGTAATGATATATTTCTCAAGAGCTCTACATTGTTGGTTCGGTTGAGTGTCAGGTTCCTCATTGTAAACAAACCTATTGTCGTCCTCTAGTTCTTTAGTGCTTTATTTTTCATTCTTGTCTGCAAATTCATCTATCTTTACATTTGCACTTTAAACAATTTTGTTAGAGGCTTTATTTAGGCATTTATAAGCCTTGCTCTTGGTGGAATACCCTAGAAAGATTCTATAATCATGATTGGAGTCAAATTTTCCATTTCTATAATCTTTTAAGATATAATATTGACTACCTAAAATTTTGAAATAACTCACATTGGGTGTGCATCCATACCAAATCTCATAAGGTGTCTTTTTGGTGTCTTTCTTCAATTTTACTTTGTTCAATGTGTAAACAGCAGTACTTACATCTTCCCCCTAGAAGATTTGGGTGATGTCTTTCTCTATCATCAGTGTCCTTGCAAAATCAACTATGGATCTATTCCTTCTTTCAGCAAATTCATTTTGCTGCGGTGTTTTTGGTGCAGAGACCTGTCTTTTTATTCCATGCTCATTACAAAAGTTAGTGAGTTCATCTGAAATAAATTCTCCTCCTCTATTTGATCTTAAGCATTTTAATTCTTTACCAATTTGTTTCTCAACCATTGACTTATACCATTTAAACATCTTGAATGCTTCTAATTTATCTTTTTGAAACATAACTATCATCATTCTAGAAAATTCATCAATAAAGAGAATGAAATATCTATCTCCATAATAAATATTTGTCCTCATGGGTCCACATAAATCAGTATGGACTAATTCTAGAATTTCATGAGATGTATGGGTTTTTCTTTTGAAACTAGACTTTGTCATCTTACCTTTTTGACAATTCTTACAAATGATGTTGTCGAGCATGGTCATCGTCGGTAAGCCTCTGACATTTCTCTTTTTGGTAATCTTTATCATGTTGTCAAAGTTCACATGACACAATCTTTTGTGCCACAACCATATGTATTCATTTGTAGCAATCAAACAAGTGGTTTCTGTATCATTCAAATAGAATAAGTTACCTTTTGTCTACTCATCGGTACCAATTAGATTCCCTGATTTATTGAAGATCTCTACCTTCTTATTTTCAAATGCTACTCTGTGACCATAATTATTCAACTGAGAAACTCTCAATAGATTATAATTCAATCCATTTACCCAATAATAATTTTCACATTTTATTTGGTTATTCAACATTATGATTCCTCTACCTTCAACTCAACTAGGTGTGTCATTACCCATTCTTACTGAACCACCTTTATAGTATTCAAAAGTCTCAAAATTTTTCTTGTCACTGGTCATATGGTGAGTGCAGCCACTATCTATTATCCATACATCATTTTTACTAACTTTGGATATGAGTATAGTTTCTAGATACCTTTCTTCATCATCATCTAAATCATCTTTCACTGCTACAAACACCATCTCAATGTCTTCATAAGATTTGGTGTCAGTATCTTCATCTTTGCATTTAGCTAGGTAACTGGCCTTCTTTCTTTGTCCTTGTAGTTTCGGGTATCTCTTCTTTTTGATTGTCGGTAGCTTCTATAATCACCTTAGTCAGACTTCTTTTCAAATGATCTATCATTACATCTGTCATCTTTTCTTCTATTACGACATCTTCCAACAAAGTGTCCAATCTCTTTATAATTAAAACAAACAAGTGGTAATTTACCTTTGTATTTACCTTTGCCTCTCTACATTCTTCTATCCATAAGTGCTTCAATTTCATCAAGATCCTCTTCTTCACTTTCACTATCACTATCTTTTCTCATAGTGGTTTTATGACTTGATTTACTTATTCTCATAGAATTTTTGAATGTAGACTCTATGTTTGGTAATACACTATTATCAAAGTAATTCATCTCAAATGAAATCAATCTTCCAATCAAACTATCTAGAGTAACATTTCTATTTTCTAATGCTCTCATTTCTTATATGGAAGATACTCTAATAGCATAAGTAGGTAGTAAGGTTCTTAGAATTGTACTTATCATTGTATCTTCTTCTAGTACACCTCCAACTCCTTGGATAGTATTGACTACCTCTTTGATTCTTGTGCTGTACTGTGTGATGTTTTTACCTTATTTCAATTTGAGATCATCAAACTTTCCTCTAAGCATTTCTGGCTTGGCTCTGAAAACATTCTTGTCACCACCATGTAGAAGCATCAATTTGTCCCACATCTACTTTGTAGTCTTGTAGGTTTTGACATCTCCAAATTCAACATCGGAGAGTGAGGAAGAAAGCTCTATCATCATGTAATTGTGCTCATTCTTCTCTCTCATTTTTTTAACTATTGGTCCTCCTGTGGACAACACATATTCAGTATCTAAGTATTGAGTAACATCATTTCAAATACCTGATAAGTGGAGTCTTATTCTGCTCTGCCATGAAGAAAATTTGTCTTTGTTCAACTTGGGCACATCTCATCTGTTCATATTGTGATCTTTAGCTTGGGTCTTGAAACCTTCCTTCTAATCACACAAACTCTGATACCAATTCTTACTAATAACTGAGGGGGGGGTGAATCAGTGGCCTCAAAAATTAATCCTTAAATCAACCCTTAAAACTTATAACCACAAGTTATGTATGTAGTTATCTTCTGTACTACAAGATGAATGCCCTAAAATACTTATATCAATTTACTACTTGTCAGATTTCTTTGCAAATCTCTCTTATGTATAATTACCGATAAGCAGTTAACTATTTGTCAAAACACAGTAAATATGCAGAGTATACCGATCAATTTAGAATTGCATATGTGAAATGTAAAACAGTAAAGTAATAAAACATAAACACATGACTCATGGATTTTTAATGTGGAAACCCTGCTAAGGGAAAAACCACTATGACCGGTACCCAAAATTTTCACTATTCTGAAGTGAGCTCTGTTAGGAGCCAACCCTGTTAAAGGTTACAAACACACTGTTATGTGTGACCTTGTTAGAGGATTTAAAAGATAGTTTATCACCTAGTATCTGGCATCTAATGCTACCATCCTTGATCAAACACTCATTTGGTCTGTCAATAGGCATCGGGCATATCCAATGCTACTTTCATGATCAAAATTTTTGATACTCCTTGGGATGTATCTCAATTGTAAAAGACTTTTAAGTCCGGCTCGATTAAGAGAATGGATTCTTCAATGGTTAAACTGAAACATTAATGATATGTTCATACATACAAATTGATTGAAGATTTTCAGATCTATTGTAAGTGCATTACCTCTCTGATCAATATAATCAATTCTATACCTTTGCTCCACACTGTTCTCCTCTATGATGTTGTCTCACTATTCGTCGGTGTCTGCAGAATCTTGGCTCTTTCTTCAGCTTGTTGATCAGGACTGAATGGACACTTTCTTCTCCTTCATATTTTATTTAGAATCTTTCCTCTTCTCATGTTTACCCCACACTCAATTCATAATGAATTGGATTTTTCTCTTTAGAGACATGATTTACCTTTTCTTGGCTTTCTTGATTCTTGGCGTGATCCACAATTCTCACCAATTAGATTTAAAGAAAACTCCAGTTTTATCTCGTTGAGATCTTCTTGCCAACTGGACAAATCACCTTTAAATCAATTACTTATCCTCGACTTTATCTGGATGATTTAAAACAATGATAAGTATCAGTTAAGTCTATCTTTAGCTCTTGACAGCTAAGCATTTTTTAATTTTCTGAACTCTCTGTTATGTCGGTCAACACTCTAGTTAGTCAATGGTGATAACTAACTATTTCATTGGTGTGACTTCAGTTGTCATCAGGATCTTGGTCCTTGTGTTTTTTGTCAGGGAACACTATGATTCTTTTCGTCGGGTTACTCTGTGCTTTTCTCGTCGGGAAACACTGTGACTTTGCTAGTCGGTAATTTTGCGTAATTGCTCGTTAGGTAACACTGTGACTTTTCTCTTTTACTCTGTCCCTCGGCGTGCACTTTTTCGGTGTATACAGTCACATAGTGAATACTTGACTTATATTTATTACTGATAGCATAGCCTTGATTCATCAGTTCTTTGAAGTCTTTGGTAGTATTTCTATGACCATACAGATTATATCAAGTTGACATCAATGACAATACAATGCATTAACTGATTTAATGCCTTGGATGATCATCAACTTAACATCTTCAAACACTCAATCAGTTACATGTCATCAATATATATATATATATATATATATATATATATATATATATCTTTTTT
>MU223215.1:98943-110248 GCA_018584345.1 Thuja plicata
TATATATATATATATATATATATATATTCACCTCACCTATCAAACCTTTGTGGATGGATTCAAATCCACTACCCACAAATATGTTTGAATGCTTGTATGTAGAATATAGGATGTTGGATGTCCTTATAAATGCAATAGATCTACAAGTGCCAAATCATAGATCATGGATGTAAGTATGCTTAAATGGTTTAATGTTAGTGCAATGTTGATGAGTGTACATCTCCTCCTTTCATGGCCAACTTCACTATCTACAATGAAGAAAGAGGCTAGATCTATGGAAGTAAATGCATGATTAAATGCAATGAATTCCTTTAATGAATCCTTTATTTGCTTGAACTTCTTGAATGCACCTTGAACTTGATAGTCTTGCATTTCAAGGATTTAGGATGTAATGGATCTTTCTTGTAAAATCAAATTTAGGTTGTGGTTCTTAAATGCGTATAAAAATTTTGGATCCCAAATTAAGTGAGTATTCCTCATTTTATACCAATTTCGAGCAATAAAATAAAAAGGGTCGACTGCACTGGGCAAGAAAATATGAAAAACCTTGAAATGGTCCTGAGTTCCAATTAAACAAATTCCTCGGGTAAAAGTCAACCTTGATGTGTGCCCTCTAGGTACAAGTTGACTTTGACTTGTACCTCAGGTATAGATTGAGTTTGACATTTACTCTAGGTACAAGTTGACTTTGACTTTTACCCAAGGAGGCACAATCCATGATAAACATCTCTAGATATCGGGGGTGCAAAAGAAACGGTCAAAAGAAGACAAAAACTAGGATAAAGTAACAAATCAAGAATAAATTTATTCATGTTCATTTAGATCACTAAAATGGGGCCTAGAAAGGTGTTTGATCATACATATTAGTTTTTGTTAACTTTTAAGATGGTACATTTAGCCCCCGCTTTGGTGGGAGTATGAGCCAAATTCACACTCACAGTAAAGTAGATCAAATGTATGAGATGATATCGTCAAAGCTAAGGAGACCAGAAAATCTCAAGCTGCCAAATGACTTGAGTCCTCATCAAATAAAAAAATAAGACAAAAGAGACATTGCTAAACAAAGGAAAAGGGGGGTTTGATTTCCTCGGTCTAGTAAGAATTCTTGTCTTACTGTGAATCACAGAAAAAAGGCATGCTGCAAATGATAGCATTGATAGTCTAGCATGTTTGTGTGCCATGTTAGTCAACCCATCAATAATTCACCCTTAGAATTTATATCTTCAAAGGGGGAATCCAAAAAAAATCCATCCAGACATAAGGATTTGTTGTTCCTTAAGGAATCGAAAGATGCCAATGCGGGGATCAGGCATTATGGATTTGTGTTTTACATAAGGGATCCAAATGTATAAGATCATCAAACTGTGTGTGTGTGTGTGTGTGTGTGTGTGTGTGTGTGTGCGCGTGCGTGTACATGTGCGTGTGCGTGCGTACATGTGTGTGTGTGTGTGTGTGTGTGTGTGTGTGTGTGTGTGTGTGTGTGTGTGTGTGTGTGTGTGTGTGTGTGTGTGTGTGTGTGAAGAGTGTATCCCCCCATGTTAAAGCTATTGAAAATGCCTTAATGGTAGAAATGACTTTAATGGAGAAGTATTTTCATCTAATAGACATGTTTCCACTATGAAATGCTCCCAAGAAAGGACACGTCAAGGGAAATGAGAACATGACAAAAAAAAGAGAGCACAAGAGGAGTCTACTAACTCTGGGGTCAAACTCAGAATTATGTCAAAATGAATTGACATGATTCCCCAAAGGAACTATAACTACAACAAAATAGAATAAAGACACGTAAGAGTTACAAAGAAGAGCCTTTTTGTACCCGCATTACAAAGACAAAAATTATTTGGTTCTATCATTTTGTATCATCCCAAGTTGGCAACACAAATACAAATTTAGAAACAATGACACATGTACAACACAACATGTAACAACATATAAAAAAAGTGAGGTTACAATATTTTCAATTCCTTTATCAACTTGCGCTAACAGAGCAACATGGATCGTTTAAAGAAATATAAAAAAAAACATATTACAAGAAACACATCATGAGGGAAGAACATCATGTCAAAAAAGAAAACAAAGAAAAGAAAAGAAATGATTTGTTGCACAAGAGGAGCTAGTCAAGCATATGAGCTACCCCCTTATCTCAGTCCATAGTATTTAAGAAAGGTGGGAAACTTGCAATAGGAACAACATCAAGCACAACAAATGGAATAATAGCCTAAAAAAGAACCTGTTGTGAAGAAAGGTACAATATTTGGGTTAGTAGCAATAGATAATTTTTCAGAAAGATAGTTGGTAAATCATTATCAAGATAAATAGTATCATAATAATCATAATCACTATTATGCATATCATTGTTAGTAGAAATATCATCATCAAGAGTATCTTCTTCATGAAGATTAATTATAATAGAATCTAAGATACAAATAAAATCATCATGTTTATCCATTTAAAATATTTTATTATTCAATTCCTCAATAGGTTCAAGCATGGGTTGATCAAAGGAAAGTGAACTAGCAAGTGTATGAGATGAAGAGGGATTCTGAAATATGTGTGCACAAGATCTAGCTCGACGCTTGCAAAGGTGATCACGAGCATGTTGGTTATGTTTAGTTTTGCTAGATATTTGTGATGGAGTATGATCAATCAATATAGGTTCCTTTTCTTCTTTAGATTGGAGAATATGAGGTGGAGAATTTGGTAAAGGGGGAACTAGTGGTATAGGAAGAAGACCATGACTAGCATCAACTTTGAGTTTACAAAGTTCAACAATATTCTAGTCTTTGAAGGCTTGGTATGATTGATAAAGATAATCGGGACAAGTTGGAGGTGATTGAGGTATATAAGGCCAAAATAAATCGAGGTCAACATAGTCTCGAGACCTAGAAGGATGATAAAGACTATGGTTAATGGTCTTGATCTCTCCATTATCAGGGAATTTAAGACATTTGTCAGAAGGAGAATCTATGGCTTGCATGGAGGACATCCAAGGAAAACAATCTTGACTTGAAATTGATTGGAGGTAGGTATAAAAATGAAGGTAGTATCCACAATCTTACCACAAAGGTCCACGGGAAAAGATAAGGAACCATGAGAAGGGTAAAAGAAACCATTGCAATTTTGAAATAAGACATCAAGTTTATCATAAGACTCTTTTTGAAAGTGTTTACTAAAAAGATGTTCAAATAGTTATAACATTCACCATGCAAGTAGAATAAACAAGGACATCATGAGAAGGAATTCCAGGAACCCTAGCAATAATGCAAAGAGGACCATCAGGTAATCTAATTATTTTAGCAGGATCAAAGGTGATGCAAGGTTGAGGTTGAGGTTGAGGTTGAGGTTGAGGTTGAGGTTGAGTTTGAGGTTGAGGTAAAGGCTTAGGTTGGATATTCTCAATGTTGTTAACACCATGGTTGGATTCTTTAAATTTATCTTTAGAAATAATGTCTGTAGCAGAAGAAGAAGGTTGCAAATAGTATTGGTTTAATGAAATGGTAAAGGATTAGTGCATATTTTCAAATTCTTGTTAGGAGGTGAAATATATTTATTTCCCTGATTGATATCAGCATTAACAAATATAGAATTAGAATCAATAAGGTCTTGGACAACGTATTTCAAAGAGTAACATTTTTCAGTATCATGACCCGATTGATGATGGGATTCACAAAAGGGTTTGGGATCAAAGGATCAAGGAAGAGGTTTTCTTGGATCAATTGGTTTGATATGAGGAAGCTTAATAATATTAGCATTTAGTAACTTTGTCATCACATCATGAAAAGATTTAGATGAAGGATTAAAATTGTGAGAAGTTCTAAAAATAGATGAAAGAGGAGCGACACCTTTGGATGCTGCTACCACATTATCATCTACTATGTTGGATGATTTGTTGATCTTGATGTAGTTGTTAGGATTTTGAAATTTTTTAGTAGGAGATGCAACATCACTCCAATCAATGGTAACAAGATTCATTGGAGTGTTACTCTCAACTAACTAAATTGTAGTTGATAATGACGAAGCATTGTGCATAATTATGAGAAAGAAGAAAACTCGGTAAGGAGAATCTTATCTCTAATGTATTTTTACAAATTAGAAATAAATATGTGTTGTATATCAACATCACACATAGGATAAGAAACCTGAGTATGCAAATGCTTAAATCTACCAATAAAATCATTAAATGTTTGTTTAACACCTTGTTTCCAATGCATTAAATCAGTCAAAGATATTTGAGAACCAATATTTTTTTGAAATTATTTAGTAAAAGCATTAGCAATTTTTCAAAAAGAATCAATGGAATAAGGAGGCAAAAAATTACAATTGTAATGATTTATCTCAAAAGGTCCTAGTGAAAAACTTAGTCATGAACCTATAGTCGTGAGAAAAATCACTACACAAGGTTTGAAAAGTTTTAACATGAGTCACAGGTTCAGCCTTACCATTCTAAGTCTCAAGATGAAGAATCTCGACATTTTTAGGGATAAAAATTCATATTATGTTTAAGGAAAAAGGATTAGTAATGTCACATGTGATAATATTGAATTTGAATTAAGTCAAGGAAGCAAATTGTTGCTGCAAGGAAGAGACAAATTGAGCTAGGCTATTAATTGTGGAATTAATAGAGGAAATGATAAGAGGAGAAATATTGGAAATGTTTGGAATATTGTTAATGGAAGTGTAAGGAATATTTGAAGAGTTATGCATCAAATTAGGGGAATTTATAGAAGGGATATTAGAATATGAAAAGGGGAGATTATGATGACAAGGTGGTCATGTAGGTAATGAAACACATGGGACACTAGTGGGAAGTGATGGAAAAATAGGATTAGGAAAACTTACATGTATGGGATTAGAAGGTTGAATTGAAGTTATGGTAAGCGGTGGACCTGAAGTAGAGATGCTAGGAATGGAAGTAGAGATAGGAAAAGAGATTTCACAATGTGTATTGGATGCATCATAGCTTAAGTCTTGAGCACATTTGCACATGGATTTAAGATTGGAACTAATAATATGTGAAATTACATACAAGAGGTGAATACCATGTTCATAATTATGACCAAGCTTCCTTAAGGCTTCTAAAGTGGAAATAGTCTTGACACTATGATTCTCTTGAGCTAACGAATATTCTATTTTTTCAAATTCTCAAGTGATTTTGTCAATTTAAGCGGGAGGAACTCTTAAGGATTCATCTTCAACATGGGAAGATTGAGAAGATTTTTTCTCAATAAAAGGATTAGGATCATGAGGGAGCATGTTGGTCTCATCAAGAATCCTAGGAAAGGAGGGTTCAGGATCAAAAGAACCCATGACCCTATGACTTATTCTAACTAAATCTTCTAAGACATGAAAGAAAAATACAAATGCAAAGGGAGATCACACATAAAGGATCTAAGAACCTAATCAAAATGTATAAAGCATGAAAGTGTCGGGTTCACCAAAAATGTAAGTGAACCTATGCAATGGAAAGGGAGACCACACAAATAATATCTAACTACCCAATCAAAACACATAAAACATGAAAGCGTAGGGTTCATCAAAATGTAACATAAAAAGATAGAGAGAGAGATGTGGTTACAAATGTTAAACCTCTTAATCTTTTACTATGGACATTAGGGAAAGACAAAGATAGACCCTTAAATATAAACTTCAAGACAACCCAAATTAGACTAGCATAACCAAAATGGATGTAGGAGTACTAATGAAAAACTCAATTCCTTTCAAGGGTGAATATCAAGAAGATATCTATTTCCTTTGGTGCACTTTAGATTTACTGTTTATTGATTGATATTGAGTAATACCATTTGAGATTCGTTGAGTTTGATTAAATGACCTAAGGCTAGTTGATTGATTAAATGCAATACAAGTAAAATAGAAGCACATGTAACAATCAAGAACATGAAAGAACTAATTTTATATCTCAAAGTAAGTGATATGAAACTAAAAAGAGGAAATCAGACTGACCTTGAGGATGAGTAGAGGTTACAAGATTAGATTTTCAAATAGAGTAACAAACAGTAACAAAATTGAAACCGCGCTAGATCTGGAACTAGAAGACTGGAATCTCCTGAGTGTGAAAATCAAGAGGTCCTAGGAATAGGTCTAATTGGAGGTATATATAGAATTGGAGGTAAATTTCAAGGTTGATCTATACCTACACTACCCAAAATTTTTAGATCTAAATGTTTGACGGAAACTATAACCTAAATCAACTGAAACTGATCCATAAAACTTGGAAATCTGTAAATCTACCCCTACACACAAGAAAAATGGTGTTTTTTGGGAGGGAAAAGGCTTTCCTTGACTAAGCCTTGGTTTAGGAATTAACCCTGAATTGATATAAAGGCATGTAAAATAAAGAAAACTATAAATATTCACCTCGCTTGTCAATATTCCATGCATGGATTTGAAGTTGTTACCTACAAAGATTTTTGAATGCTTGTATGTAGAATGTAGGATTTTGGATGTCTTAAGAGATGAAATATATCTACAAGTTCCAAATCATAGACCATGGATGTAAGTATGCTTGAATTCTTAAATGGTTGAACACTCTAGTGCAACATTGATGAGTGTAGATCTTCTCCCTTGATGGCCAACTCCACTATCTTTAATGCGGAAATAAGATAGATCTATGCAAGGAAATTCATGCGTGAATGGAATGAATGCCTTCAATAAATCATTTATTTTATTTAATTCCTTTAATGCACCTTGAACTTGATAGTCTTGCAATTGATAGCTTGAGCATGAAAAAGATCTTGCATATAAAATTGGATGTAGGTTGTGGTTCTTAAATGTCTATCAAATTTTGGATACCAAATGAAGTGAGTAGGCCTTATTTTATACAAATGTTGGGAGACAAAAAAAAATTTCTAAGTTCATTGAACCCAATGCCTCGAGACCTATACCCCCAGGTATAGGTCAACTTCAACCTGTAATCTAGGTCTAGATAAACTTCAACTTGTGGATTTGAGGAATTTTGTGTGTATCTATATAGGGGTTTGCCTTGGTAAAACCTTTGTTTTGGTGATTCCTACCTCCATGTATAGTTGTTAGGATAGAGATAATGTGAAATGTACATGAATCAAGAGTAGGTATAAATTTGTAATGAGATAAAATGCATAAAAAATGTCTAGATCTAACCCTATAAGTGAGAGTGAAACTCTAGCATGTAAATGCAATCAATGTATGATTGAATGCATACAAATAACCATAGTTTTGAAAAGTAAACACAAATAACAATAGATATGAAGCACCAATGCATAGATTATGGGTGAAATGTTTTTAGGATGGTACTATAATAAAATGAATTAAAAATTAATATCACCTAAGTAATAATTTGAAAATTTACCTAGTTCAACTAGGTCAGAATCAATTGATGCTTCTATTTGGTTAAATTGTAGTGATTTGGGAACTTGATATGTAGTAATGGGAACTAGAGGTCTACAATACCATTGGTCAACCCACTCTTGTGATGCACATTTTTCCCATTAAAAAAATCATCCTTGAAGAGCATAAACATATATTATATCTAGTATAAATAACTAGTGACCTTGTATTTGAACTTCTAAATGAACACATGTCAATTGATCGTGTAAGATTACAAATATATTTATAGTTTGGAATGTCACATTCACGTATTAACCCAAAAAATACATAAACCATAGACATACCTATATTACCTAGTCCCATATGAGAGTTACACCATCACACAATCATTTATGCATCTATGAACTTAGTAACACCTTTGTACTTCAATCATTTTCCTCTCTAGAAAGGGCTCTTTCTACAGATTCTCTCATACTATGATGTCTCTCCCTATCCATGGCCACCCTTAACAAAATTATAAAAATGGTGTACACCACTTTTCAAATGCATCCTATTCAACCAGTAAAACATCCTTGCATTTTGTTGGTAGTTTATTATCCTAAGAAGAATGAATAGCAAAATTTCCACTTTCTAACAGATTTTAAAGAGAAGCCAACTCCAATTATTATTCAATGAAGTGAAAAGGACCAAATAAAAAGGATGCATAACCATACTCCTATACTTTAGGTTCCTGAAAAACCAAGGTGGGACACCCTGTAATACCTTCAAATATTCTATATGGTATCAAACAAGTAGAAATATCACAATAGCTCAACACAATTGGGAGATACTTGATAATTGGCTAATTATCCATTGAACATCAGTAATGAAATGGAGCATGAGATAAATGGAACATAACAAACACATAGAAATGTAGAACATATTGGATTTTACGTTTATGTTTATAGAAACATAAACAAGATATAACTAGACATGCATCAATAGGGAAACTATTAGTCTTTGATCAGTGTGTTATCCATTGGGAAATACTCCAAAACAAATACAATATGCAGAAGTTAATTATTATCAGAGCTTCCAGGCCATAAACACAACTATCACAAATCCATACTACTTATAAAATCTCAGTATACATCAAGATGAATCTATGTATTAACTAGAGTATCATTTAAATTGATCCTTGATCAAAACTCTAAAACAACTACATAAATGTAGATAAGCTCTATGCTAATGAATCAGAAAATTCATAATTCACATGATAAACACCATAGGAGAGATTGAAATCTAGATCTTTGTATTGAGTATAGAGAATCATACTTTTGTATACAAGATGTAATCAGAGATAACCACTTCAACTATATGATATAGACCTTCAACTTTTTTTCCAATTTTGAAACCTTTCGAGTACAATTCAGCTACATCCCTTGACTGAAAAATTTACATATGCTTACAAAAATCAACTTTCCAGCCTCTTCCAATGATCTTGGGAATCCTTTAATAGAGGAGGATTGCAACAAGCTACAGATCAATTGGATAAAGGAAGAAAATGTATGTCTCACATAAAAGACAAATACAAGTGAAGTGATAACCACTTTGCTACAAGCTTTTTTAGTATTTTGTCTTCTAACCACTTGATCTTTGTAGCTACTTCAAACTTGTTCTTAGCCTATCATATGGATTTTGTTTCCTTGGTCCTTTCAAGTAAATATCCTTGTATCTATTTGTACATTTAAAAATGTTGGAGAAAACTCCCATATGTTGCACATCATACAATATCCTTTTCTTCTTGGGTACCTGCATTAAATATGTCCTTCTAGGATGTGAACACCTCATCATTCATCCAAGGGAATTTGATGACCTCATATTTCTTACTTCTCAATTCATCCTAGTTGGTCTTTATCTATTCAAATTCCTTTTTCCAAAACCCAAAGTATGATTTTGCTTCTTTGATAGTTTCTATAGTTTGAACAAATAAGATTTTTATTTCCAAGATGATAATGTTATTACTTCTAATTGACAATTCTTCACCCATCTCATTCATCCACCATGCTTCCCTTTTCAAGTTGCCCTTCTTTCTGAATAGGCAAGGGAATATCTCAAAACAGGTCTTGAAACATTCTTTTGTCACTATCTCAATTTTTTGGTGGATGTCACTTCTTCTTATGTCTAAATCAATTAAATATTTAGGACATTTATGAGTGGAAGTTAATACAATATCAACATTTTCTTTCATTTTAGATAAAGAATAAAAAGACTTCAACTCTACCCATCTTCCTTTCCATCCTTGCATAATTAGATCTAACTTACCTTTGTCTTCTTCAAAATAATTCAATATAATCATGATGTCCTTGCCATGTTGGTGAATAGAGGCAGGATCTAGACTATCAGCAAAATGCATGATTGTGGCTCTTATCTTATCCTCATATTTTTTTTGTACAAGTGTTTGTGCACTATGAATCTTTTCACTTTCTTCTTCCCAACTTTTCCTCACCACTTCTAATCTAGTCCTTTCTTCTACCAATTTGTCCTTTTCATAATTCAAGTCTACCTCTAGACTAGAGCCATATGAAATAAGAGAAGGAGGAAATTCAATAATAAGACTGGAAGAAGATGGCTGATTTGGCTCTTGTGTTATCATCCTCTGTGGAGATGTTTGGACTCACTGTTGTCCTCTTAATTTAGCAATTATTTTATCCTTCTCCAACGATTTACCCCTTTCATCATTGTAGGATTTGAGGAATGTTTCCAACTTGATTCTCATTCTTGTATTTTCATCTTCTTTCCTCTCTACCACCTTCATACTAAACTTTGCAGATTCTAATGTTATGCTTGTTGCTTCCACTCCTGTGGTATCTGCCACTATTCTTACTAGTACGCTACATGAATGCTCATCTTGAGTGTCTTTGTCATTTCTCTTGTTTTATTTCATGTTCAATGACCACATTACCAATGCAGCATGATCTTGACTAAATTTGACTCCCTTATGTGCTTGTTGAGCCTCTTCATAAGTAGCATGTATGGTCTTTGTTTCTTTTCTGACAACATCAAAAACTATAGCATCAACTATGTCCCACTCTGGTAGAATAAGGACTCCCTCCTTCCTGAATTATTCCCTTCCCTCTAAAGGGGTGATCTTTTCAAACATAGAAAATATTTATTGTTTTACTTCATCCTCAATCTCATTCTTATCTTTGTCAGGCTGGTTTTCTTGCCTTTTCTAATATTTTGCCTTGAATTGTCCACAAGAATTGAATAAATGCCCTATCCTTTAAAAATTTGTCATCTAACAGGAATGTTGGAAATGAATTGAGTAACTAAGAGGGGAGGGGTGAATCAGTTACCAAAAAAACAAATCTAAGTCCCTTAGATGTCTTAAACACAGTTATCACTGTTGCTCAGTTAACACATATATCCTATTATCACTCAGTTAACATAGGAAATCTTAAGATATTAACTATGATTATCCCTTAGTAATTAATTGCAGAAACATAAACCATAAAGAAAATAAAATGTACACAAATAAAACCAAGATTATACGTGAAAACCTAATATGGGAAAAAACCACGAATTGCAACTAGTCTCTGTTTTTCACTCTTCTGAAGTAAGCCTTGTTAGGAGCCAACACTATTAAAGGTTACAATAACACACTGTTAGGTGTGACCCTGTTAGAGGATTTATCACCCTGTAAGGAGTGGCCTTGTTAGAGGTCCTCAATCACTTCAATGTATAAATCTCACCTTGTGAGAGGATTTACAAAAGACTGTTAAGTCTACTCTGTAAAGAGATTTTGATCACTTCTACAAGTGTTAGAGAGTAACAATAGTTAGAGAGTAGAAACTATATTTGTTGATTTAGATCTCTACTATGACTTTAATTACTTGATCCTCACTGATAAGATATTTCATTGCAGCTCTTTATGTTATGTCATCAATCATAATCCCATCTGATTTCACCTCCACACTTCATATTATAAACACATATCTTA
>MU223215.1:110302-124405 GCA_018584345.1 Thuja plicata
TATATATATATATATATATATTATAAGACTTGTCAAGTCAGCCTTAATAACCTTTCAAATAATCAATAAAACTTAAGTTTGTCGGCTTCATAAAACCAATTAACCATAAAATATAAACTGTTGTTAGTTGGCTGTCACTAAAAGCATAACTCGATTAATACTTAAATCCTTCAATGCATGACCAATACTGTAATGCCTGAGTGAACTCAGTTAGAACTAAAAATCACTTTGGTCTTCTTCAATGCACGAGAGTGTTTGGCATAAATTATCTGTTCTCAGATAGGATTAGACATTTGTGTAAACATTATTACATTTGTGTAAAAATCAATGAAAATACACAATTGAATAAATTTCATCAACAAGGAATTCATCACTAGCCTATTTTGTTATGGGATCAAGCTCATTTACAACAAATTCAACAAGTGCTAAGTCCATCTTTACATTTTTGGGAGCATCCCTTCTTGCATTTCCCAAGGTGTCACAAAGACCTTCCCTATACTTCCCATCTATAGAAACATTTACTTCCAAATAATTTGAAATAATGAACATTAGGCTTATAGGCATACCATAATTTAAATGGTCTCTTCTCAGTACCTTCCTAGAGTTGAACTTGGTTCAAGGTGTGAATTGCAGTGCTGATGGCTTCCTTCGAGTATTTGGTAGCAACATTCTTTTCAATCATCAAGGTTCTTGCAAAATCCATAATGGATACGTTTCTTCTTTCTGCTATACCATTTTGTTGTGGTGTACCTAGAGTAGATACTTGTCTCTTGATTCCTCTTTCATTGCATAAGTCATTGAGCTCATTAGAAATGAATTCTCCTCTTTTGTCTGATCTTGTGCATTTAAGTTTCTTTCCTGTTTCTTTTTGAACTCTGGAAAGGTACCATTTGAACTTCTGAAAAGCTTCTAATTTTTCTTTGAGAAACATAACAGTCATCATTCTGGAATGGTCATCAACAAATAGAATGAAATAATTCTCAGCTATGTAACTTGTTGTTCCAATTGCTCCACACAAATCATTATGCACTAATTCCAAGACTTCTTCTGTATTGTAATTCTTTCTCTTGAACCTAGTTTTGCCCATCTTCCCAATTTGACATTATTTGCATATTGATAATTCAGGTTTCTTCAAAATAGGAATACCTCTTACTCTTTCACTCTTTCTTATGTTGATCAGGTTATCAAAATGCACATGACACAAGCTTTTATGTCATAACTAGCTTTCTTACACTTGTGCAATAAAATATGAACTTTCATTGAGATCAAGATAAAATAGAGTACCTTTTTTTTGCCTTCCAGTTCCAACTAAGGTTTCCCTTACCATCTAGGAGCTTGGCCTTACCATTCATGAATTATACCTTGAAGCAAATGTTATTCATCTGTGCCACACTTAGTAGATTATTCCTTAGTCTTTCAACCCAATTAGCATTATCACATTTGATCCCTTTAGTTAGAGCAATACAACCTTTAGCTTTCACATAGAAAGGTTCATCATTCCCAAAACTGACACTCCCACCATCATAGTGCTCAAGATGTTCAAATTTGGTTTTATCACCAGTCATGTGGTGAGAAAAAACACTATCAATTATCCAAGTGTCATTTTTGCTAATATGAGAGTAAAGTGTATTCTTTTCATTATCTTCATAATATGACTCATTCTTAATAGAAATGTAAACCATTTCATCTTCATCTTCATCACTACCACAATTTTTAGCAATATAAAAAGATTTCTTACCTTTGTCCTTGTAGATTTTGTAGCTTTTGAAATATTTCTTGCCTTTGTACTTGTTGAAATTTACCTCATATTTGTCTTCTTTGTTTGGGCACTTAGCAAAAATATGACCAACCTCATCACATGAAAGAAAATCAATGGTATTCTTCCTTTGTACTATCCTTTTCCTTTTGCATCTCTCCTTGCAAGTAATGCTTCAATGATTTTAGATCTTCATCATCAGATTCATCATCACTATCATTGTCAATCTATTATCCTTTCATCTTTCTCAGGTTTAATTTAGCTTTGAATGCAGACTCAAGATTGCTAGGATTAGGAGAATAATTGTCAAAGTTGTCTAACTCAAAAGCTGTAAGTCTTCCAACCAATCCAGCTAGAGTTACATCATTACTGCATCTCATCTCTTGAATTGTTGAAACTTTAATTTCATACATAGGAAGTAAAGTTCTCAATACCTTACTGACCATTGTTTTGTATTCAATTTTTCCACCAAAAGCTCTAATTGTACTGACACTTTTATTGATTCTTTCTCTGTACTTTGTAATTTTTTCTCCTTCATTCATTTTCATCAGATCAAACTTACCTTTGAGAATTTCTTCTTTGTCTCTCTTTACATTGTCATCTCCTCCATGTATATCATGTAGTTTCTTCCATGTATCATAGGTAGTAGGGTAGTCCTTGACTTCATCAAGTTCGGAATAGCTGAGTGAATAAGCAATATCAATCATCATTATGTTATGATGGTTCATGTCCACCATTTCAATCTAGCTCAATTTTTATTTTCAATTTTGAGGTGGAATGTTCCTTTACTTTTGGAAAAACCATGTTGAATCCTTTTTTCTATTGTAGGACATACTTGCCTGGTGGGATGCTCCTAGCAGGCATAGATCTACTCAAAATTTCCTTAGCCTTTTTTGGTTCTGCCTTCATGACTACTTCCTTCTTCTAGTTTAGAGATTGTATGATATCTTCAAATATTGTCATTAATGAGTCTATTTTATTTTTCCAAGGCAAAAATTATTTTAAGGGATCATATCCTCTATCCAAACGGTGAATAAAATCCAAGGTCTTCTTGTAAACAAACCACTTTTACTTCTTGATTTCTTGTTCCTGTAATTTGAATTCATTTCTGATGATTTCTTCATGAAAATTGAATTGGTGATCCAAGGCCAAGAACCTTGTCCTTTTTCTAAACATGTCACTTATGAACCCCTCAAGGTCAGCACATCTTATAAACGAGGTTTTCAAATGATAAGGCTCAAGATATTTGTTCAAATGCTTCCAACCTCCTTTTGTGATAATAAATTGGTGTACACTTGTAATAGTAGGAAATATGGTACCCTTCACTTTTCCTCTAAATGCCTCTTCTTGCAGTCCACCAATCTGCTTGATTATCTCTGCAATGCCCATTTTGATAGGGACCTAATATGGAAGTATATTTGGGACACCTCTGAAACCATATACTCTGAAAACTGTTGAAATAGGGTATAAAATGACATCACCCCAATTATGCAATATACTAATGCTTTGAGCATATTGTTTTGGTCTCAATAGTTTCAAAAAAGGTGCAGGGATCCTAGGATTAACAGAGAACAACAAGGCTCTAAAACTAGAAGCAAAACACCTATCAAAGGTGATGTAACTGGCATCTTTCCTGTCCCATGACAAATCTATAGTCCATAGTTGGACATGCATGTCCTCATCATCCTTGAATTTCATCCAATCCATTTCCTTTTCAAAGTAATTAGCACCCTTGAACAAGAACATGTGCATCAATATTGAATACCAGCCAAATGGTTTAGCTACTTTTCCATTCTTAATGCCTATCAGACCATGGTGAATCAGATCAGAAACATGTGAAGCAAAGTAAAAAATAATGGCCAGATGTGGATAGAGAATTTGCACCATCATGAGCATATAGTGAATAGATATTTCTTTTTCTTTTTCATCCCCAAAAATTTGACTCACGACACTGTATACACCTCTAGCCTTTGGAGTAAAATAATCCAATCTAAATGGTTCTAGTGTACTAGGTCCCACCACAACCAAATACCCTATCTTATTGAATAATTCTTTCAAGGTTCCACCTTTGAGATAATTCCTTTGATCCTTATATACCTCTCTGAATTGATCAAAATCAATTTTATCCATTTGAATGATGGGATCATTTATTTGAAAAACTTCTCTTATTTCCTTAGTTGTGATGTTTATTAATATTTTTCCATTCATATCTCTTACTACCATAGCGACACTATCATATTTCTCTGATATTTGGATTAAAAAATAAATATCTATAAAGACTCTAGGGACTACCATTTTTCCCACATCAAACTGCCAGATGTTACTGTTTGGTGCAAATGCATTCCTCTAACTAAAAGCAACTTTGAAAAGTGCTAAACTAGGCATGCTAATGTTTTCATCTCTTATCTATCTACCCTTATCATACAAACCCTCCCCAATTTTCAAACAGGGGAGTTTTAACACCATATCCTTGAGTTTGGTAGTGTCATTTGTTGATCTAACTAGTTGCTGTAAAAAATCCTCACAAACATTTCTCTCTTGATATTCTATTTTTCTTGAGATTTCTCTTCTAGGTGCCATTTCTATGTTATGGTTTCTTAATCAATAAGTCTCAACTTCACATAAAAAAACCTACTTGCTTCTCCACACAAAAACCCTACTACAATTCCAAATAATAATGCTCAGGAGTGTAGTTACAAAAAAAATTACCCGTTCTACGAAAGTTGGAAATCAAATAGAAAAATCTGCAACTCAGCTATGCTCCAACCACTTCAACAATTATGGAATTCAAAAATTCAAGTGAACGATCTTATACACAATCCCATCACATCTTAGCATTTAATTTTAGCTGAGATCACGCATTTGAAACTTTCTCAGCCCAATGGCTCAGAAATGTTACTTTACCATTTTAAAACACAACCATCAATCTCAGCAACATCATATCAGATCCTACAATCAACAACGGTTGATGAATATTATCATCAATTTGGACACTTTTCCATCAGGTGTGATGCCTTGAACACTAGATCACGCTCACATTTTTCTTGAGGCTTTGTGCCAACCGTTAGATCAAGATCTATCAACAGTTCATTTAACTCCTTTCAAAACTTAGGGCCCATGATATCACCACTGATATGTGTCATCTAGGAACATTTCCTTGGAGATTAATCTCCTTACATTTCTACTCTAAGGCTTCACACCCACTGTTAGATTTTCTTTAAATTGACCACATATTACTTAACTACTACTTGATTAACAACGGGTATAATCTCCCAGATAGGACATGTGTCATACAGGCACAATGCCTTAATGACTAAACACTTTACATCTCTGGCCTGAGCCAATGCACCAACTGCATGATTAGATCTAACATGCCTATCTTTTACTGTACCCTTCAACATTGAGCCAAACCCACTTGGGACATGTGATGCCAAGGTGTAATTCATTAATGGTATATCTAACTCCATCTATGGCCTGAGGCTTTACGCGCACCATTGGATGAACTTTAGATTGCTTCACTTTACTTTATCATTTGTCATTGAGCAGGGCCCGTCATATGCCATGTGTCATCTAGGCATGATGAATTGAAGGTTAATCTGAGAGAATCTTGTGATTTAAGAATCACGTCAACCATAGGATTTGTCACAACTCATCATTACTTTAACCTTCCACCAACTTTAAGAAAATAGGGTCAACACTGTTAGAAAGATAGATTTCATACAAGCATAATGCCTTGAATGGTAGATCAAGTGAATCTTGAGGTTAATTAACAACGCCAACTGTGAGATTAAATAGAAATTTTATGCAGTTTACAATAACCTTTTAACATATGTCAGACCTGACAAATACACGTGGCCTTCAGCCACAATGCCTTGATAAGTAGATCTTGATCATCTTTTCGCTGAAGAAATGTGTTTTCTATTAGATCAAATTGGAGTTTCAAGACAAATGATTTTAAAATAAAAATTCTTTCGGGGCATCTAGACTTAGGATAAATAATTAAAGTTCTAGGACTTCAGAAAAAATAAAGGAATGACCCTGCTTGATGAAAAAATAAACACATGGGAGTAAAGGACTTTAAGTGAGAAAAATAAAGTAACTTAGAAATATAACATGTCCTAAATACTTATATTTTTAGACCAATGATCAAAAATCTTGAAAACAAAATCACTAGGGTTTTTAGCAATAAAGAACGCTGCTCAAATTTGGAAACACATAACTTAGTTGTTAGGCTAATTTTTTTGTGTAGCCCTAATAGTGGCTCTAATTGGGGATGAATGCCTCTTGTAGGTATTATAAGATCTCATAATCTCAATGGGAAGCAGACCAAACTTCCTGAGAGAAAACTAACCTATTCACACAATAGAAAACAAAGCCTACACTACAAACTGAAAACATAACATATACACAACCTAAGTTGTTCATGGATAATTAGACTTCATTAGAACAATTTTAAGAATTGTCCATGAACTAGAAATTCTAAATTTTTTTTAGTCAGATCCTTTAATAAATAAGAGTTATGTCCATACCTTTCATGGATGACATATGTTCCCAACAAAATTAGAACAAATTTGTCATATTTACCCTTATCCTCCAATCTATCATTCCACATTAACACATAGTCTCCAACACTTAATTTCCTTGGCACTTCTTTTTTGGCATACAAGTTCTTAACTTGTAATTGGAGTTTAGAATTTTCTCCAGAAGTTTCCCTCCTAGTTTCATCCAACTTAATCAAGTTATCAATTCTCAATTGCATGTCAATGCCAATTTCAGCATCACAAAACTGCACAAACTTGTACATCTAAATTGAATTATTTTGAGGCAATATTTCCTGAATCCCATATACCAAGTCGAAAGGAGAACACCCTATTTCCTTTTTCTAGGTCACTATATCTGCTCAGATAGCCATTGTTAACTTTGAGTCAAATGCCTTCTTTTTTTTTTCCAAGACTATTTTAATGATATTAAGAAAACTTTTATTGGTAGATTATACTTGACCATTTCCTTGTGGGTGGTAGGGTGAAGAGTAGGATGTTTGCATACCATCTTCAACACAAAAATTCATGTACTCTTCAGGCCTAAAACACATGGCATTATCTGATACAATTCTCTCCAGACAACTAAACCTTGTAATTATATGTTTCAACAAGAACTCTCTCACTACTTTACTAGTTTCCCTTTTGGAGGGGATTGCCTCAACCCACTTAGTAAAGTAATCAGTAGCTACAATTATCCATGATTTCCCCCCACTAGGTTTATTGGCTATCTCTCTAATGAAATAAATACCCCATTACTGAGAAGGGGCATGTACTATCACTAGTGTCAAAGGTACATTACCAAAGAATTTTAACTTTCCAGAGAAACATTGGCAGGAATCACACCTTTTGACTAGTCGATGAGCATCTTTTAAAATAGTAGGCCACTAGAATCCTAATCTTAGAATATTGTGTGCAGTGGTCTTTTCTATGTAGTGGCCACCACATACCCAATTTTTCATCTCCTACAAAATTATGTGTACTTGTTCCTCATCAACACATTTCAGTAAAATCCCTTCGGGATTTCTCCACCACAACTCATCTCTAGTTAAGGAAAAATGGATGGCTTTTAGCTTTAGGGTTCTCTTCTTTTTTTCATTCATGCCTAGTGGACAATTCATTCTTTGCAAATAATAAATAATTTTTTTTACCAATCACAATGGTCAAGATTACAAATGAAAGGCCTTTGTTCTTCTTCTAATGTATTGATGTGATTTGCATCTAAGTTTGTATTATCCATCAATTTAGTTAATCCCAGCCCTCTTACCAATTTTTTATTTGTATCTCAATATTGAATCCCTGGATCCTGTTAATCCATCTGCATCTTTCCAAGACACTTCTTGTTGTTTGAAGATATCTTTTACTGTCCCTGAAGGAACACAAACAATCACAATAGTACCTACCATATAACATCTAAAATCCTTTACAACCTTTACAAATGCATAGGATTGCTTCTCATTAATATCATACTTAAGTTCTACAAATTATAATGATTTTCTTAAAAAAGCAATAGGTTGTTCAGAACCCTCTTCATTCTTCTGCAATAAAACAACAACAATTGTGTGGCATGATGCAAAATAAAATATATTCATTGGATTTGAATAATTAGGATTTCTTAAAATAGAAGCATCCTGAATAGCTTGTTTGATTTCTTGTAAAGCTTGTGTGGCCTCCCCGTTCCATTGCATCTTAGCATCTTTCTTTAACATCTTGGAGATAGGTCTACTCTTCTCAACAAATTTTGTGACAAAACGCCTCAAGAAGTTCACCTAAGCAAATAAAGATTGTATACCTTTCACATTTTTTTGAAGTCATACCTTGTCAATAGAAGATACTCTTTCAGCATCAATTTTAACCCCTTATTTTGAAAAAATATGACCCAATAACTTATGTTCAGTCACCCCAAAAGCACACTTCTTAGGATTCAAAGAAATCCCAAATTCTAGAGCTCTCTTGAATTTTTTTCTAAGTGTTCACAATGTTTCTCCTCTTTTTAAGAATATGATGTGAGATCATCTTGATATACCTCTAAATTTTTTTGCAAGAAATCTGAAAAAGAAACATTCATGTCTCTTTGAAATGTGGCCCCAACATTTATCATACCAAAAGGCATTCTATGTTCATAAACATATGTCCCCCAGGGTGTAGTGAATGCAATTTTGAATTGTTGCGACTCTTTAACCATTATCTGGTTGTATACAGACAATTCATCCATCATGGACGTCAATTCACATCTAGTGAACCTTTTCAACATGTTTTTCATATTAATGAGAGCATAATTATCCTTTAGGGAAGACACATTTAAATTTCTAAAATCCACACACAACCTGATATCTCCATTCTTTTTTCTGACAGGAACTAATTTTGAAACCCATGAAGAATGTCTAATAGGTTTGATGATCCCTGCATCCTTCAAATTCATCAATTCCTACTCCAGCTTGGGTCTTAATGTGGGGTTTATAGGTATTTTCTTTCATCTGAAAGGATTAGCATCTTCTTTTAGAGGGATCTCATGTTGGAAAAAATCTTCATTATATGCTTTGAGATTATCACAGGTCCATGAAAAAACATTTATATATTTCCTCAAGAGGTCAGTCAAATACCCTCTCACTTTGGGTGACATTTCTTACCAATAAATAAGTTTTTAGGAATCTCTATTTTTCCTACATTCACCTCCTACAAATCCTCGGGCTTGTTTACACTTTTAGTAGACTATAGCTTATCCTTGTTGTCAAGAGCTCTTTCAAGCACAACCAATCTCTTTGGAAATTTTTTTTGTTTTTAGATATAGAATTTCTTTTCCATCTAGGGTCTCTACATATCCACTATAATCTATTTCCTTGTCTCCAAAATCTATCTCATAGTGCATAAATCTCAAAATATCCACATCATCCTCAAAAACTTGCCAACTTTCTACATTATTTGGTATTGAAGGCCTAGACCGAACTTCTATTTCAGAGATTCTAGAAAATGTAATATCTTCTAGACTCAAGGCAATGTTTGCAATAAATTTTTCCATTCTATTATGGCTTCTATCCATCTAGTCAATATCGAATGCATCAAAGTTCTATAGTTCATCCCATACAACATTTCTATATTGCTTCAATCTTTGATTTTTTGAAGCATATTTGGATTTAATTTGAGATACCACCAATTTAGAGTCTCCAATGACTCTGAGACATTTGATTCCATGTCTTGAATCCAATCTTCAACAAAGCTTTATATTCTACAACATTATTGGTGCATGCAAATAATAGCGTAAATGAAAATTTGAATGTTTTACCAGCGGGAGCTATTAATAGAGCTCTAGCACCAAATCCCTCCCTAGAACTAGCACTATCAAAATATGTAAACCATAACTTATTTTCTTATGATAAATTACTTTTATCCTCTGATAACTGCATAGGTTGAAACTCTCCTTCAACATCCTTGGCATGCACTTGGGAAGATCCCATATCAGTGTCTAGAAAATAAGTCATGTTAACATCTTCTTCTTCCTCAATCATGTGAGGAGTTCTTGTTTCTATGGACACCTTAATGTTTTCAGTAGCAATATTAAATATAGAAAATTATAGATCACACTCAATACTTTCACCATTGAAGCACTCCATTTTTCTTGATAACAACATTCCATATTGGGGGCAAGGTCCAGAACTAATACACTCATTGTTAGTATCTTACCTAGATATGTGACCAACTTATAGGGTAAGGCCTTGATAGTACCAATCACAGACACTTCTCTCAAACACATGGCTCGTCATCTTCCATGAGGTGTATCAACTTTTAGTCCCATTGACTTCATCACCTCAATAGGCATGACAGTATTAGATGCTCCAAAATCTATCATACAATTTTTTAGCATCTTTCCATTTATAACCAAAGTTAGGAAAAAAGGGTCTACAGTCCCTAAAGAAGTGCTAACAATATTTGTATCCAAATAAATTTGAGGAATCTTTAAAAAACAAGTTCATCAAATTCCTTTGGCTTATCTACAAATTTATCCTATGGATCTGCCAATTTCTTACTCTCTCCTAGTTCAAGAATCTTCGTAGAACTAACACCTTTTACCCATGTTAAATCTTTCTCCTTGTGTTCACCGGCCCTCGTCATTTCTAATAAAGGAACCTTGACAGTAATTTGAGATAGGAGTTTCCCCATATCAATAGGGGTGTATTTCATGTCAGATACATCTTGCTTTTTATTTACATAATCTTCATCCTCAACTTGAGTAGTCATTTTGGGCTCATCCCTCTTTTGTTCTTTAATTTCATTTTGACGGGAAGGAACAAGATTTTCTTATTTTTTTGTCTTCCCTTTATACAATATATTTGGACCAGTAGGATTATTTTCCTTTTTAACCAAAACTTTCTTGGCATCATCAGCCTATTTTTCTTTTTCTTGTTGCTGTTTGGTATTTGTTTTGGTTTCTTTAATAAAAATACTTGCATTTTTTCCATCTATGTTTCCAACTATTCTATTTCTTAACTTATAGTTACCCCTTGCTTGAGTAACCATGATCATTGTAATCTAAGAAATTTCCTCATTAGAGGGTCTTCTAAAAACTAGGGTTTCTTCACCCTTCTTAGCACTGCACCTCATATTATCAATTTCCCATTCTTTTATATCAGAATCATCTTGCTTATAATATATTTCTTTTCTATTCAATGATCCAGTTGCAAATTGTTATTAGTCTCATCATCTTAGGCCATTTCATCCCACAAATGTGAAGAAGCCATTGCACAACCACTGTCATCATATATTTCACTGTCATCCTCCCCCTAATCTTCATTTGTAGATACTTTTGCAACAATAAAACAATAATCAGGTTTGTGAGGTGATTTGCATGCCATACACCAAGAATTGTCATTGCACATATTAATAGTGGCTTTATGTAAAGGATCTAAGGTTTTTTCATTAGATTTGTCTTTCTGTTCTAGGAGATTAGGTTTCCCATCCTTCCATTGGGTAGTATAGGGATAGTTTTGCATCCTAGGTTGTCGATTGAAGTTACTAAAGGGTGGCTTATCATTGTTTGGAGCCTTATTGTTCTTACTCTCTCTGGGATTTAAATCCTTAAAATCACTTAGAATCTTATTGATGTTGTTTAACTCATTCAACATAAATCCTTTATTGTCATATCACCATATTGATCCCTGAAACAATCTTTAACCTTATCCATGGATCCTAGACAATCATGAGGCAGTCCTCTAAACCAATCCTTGACATCTTTAGTTAGTGATTGAACAAACAATTTCATCATTACATCATCACATCCAATCTCATAGTCATCCATCGTATCAACAAATTTCTTTAAATGTTCTTTACATGTTCTGATTAAGTAAAAATAGGTTTTGAAAGGACTTGAAACCTTTTACAGAGAACCATCAAAAGAAAGAACAAGAAGAGATCAATGAAACAACTATGAGACAACACCAAACATAACAAAGGGATCAAAAACACAATCCCACAAAAAAGAAACCAAGACCAAGCCAACGATCTCCAGACAAAGGGCAATAAAGATAATCATTTAATTCCACCCTTATGAGACCGTAAACTCATATCAAAAGATGGCATGAGAGACTTAAATCTCTTTCCTTTAACTATTGTTCAACCTTCCTCCACCTTCAAATAATAACATTATTACCAACAAATTTTGGAATTTTATCCCTAATTTATTTTTGGATTTCATTGGGATAACCAGGAATACCAAGGAGGATGAATTTCCTATACCTTTCTCCATCTACTAGTGATTTTTGGGTTGAATTGTTACTTTGAGCAATTGAGGCTGTAACATTGGATGTAGTAGCACCCCAAGGACCAACTAGAGGTGGTAGATTTTTTTCTGAACTTAAAGGTGTCCCAACATTTGCATTAGGTGCTAAGGAAGTAGTAATAACAGGAGGAGGATGAGAGGTTTTCCTGAGAAATTCAATCTTCTTCTTCATTTCCAAAGTAGAAGCTTCCAACTCTACTTTCTCAAGCTCCCTAGCTATAATCTCCTTCTCCCTCTTATCCCTTTCCAAATTAGTATCCAACTTGAACATTGGGTCCACTGGAACCCCTTTATTTACAGGCTAATTTATGTCAATTCCTATATCTTTCTTCTTACCTTTATCTTTAGGCTTTTGAGTATTATACAATTATTGGAAAACTGGTTCTTGTTCAACTTTTGAAAGTAAAACAACATAATTGATTTCCTCTAAATCTAGCAATTTCCTCTTCAAATACTCGAACTTGATCTGAGCTTGTTGAATCCTATCCTCTTTCTCTTTATCTCTTTGTTGTCTTATGGAAATTTTCTCATGGATTCTCCTTTGCAATTCATCAACTTCTTCAAAAATTTCCTCAAGATCTGGGAGAGTCATTTCATATTCACAAGTTTCTTCATGGATGGGATTTTCTCTTCTTTGATTGTGGGAATGAGGTCTGTCTGATGAGGGATAGCTCGAATCATTAGGGGAAATCATATTTACTTCACCTCTGTTTTTACTTCTAGACCTTTTTTCATGTCCTTGAAGTTTTATATGGACTATCTTTTTGGTATATCTTGGTCCATCCTCACCTATCTCACTTTGAGAATAATAATCATCATACACACCCAGTCCCAAATTTGCACACTCATTAATTTATTTTTCATCTTTCTCATGATTGGGTGGAATGTGATTCTCTACCCTAGTGTTCCTCTTTTGCCTCCAAGCTTGAGGAGTAGTCCTACCAACACTTTCGTTCATTTGTTGTCCATCTATGGAAGTAGATGGAATCTCACCTTTCAATTTATCCTCAGGATGATTCTTCATCCAGGATCTAGTATTCTTATAACTCATGGGTAAATGCACAATAATCTATCACCCCTGGTGACATTTCGGGGCACAAATTCTTGTTAGTCTCAGCCGATTCTAACACGGCCGAGTCATCGTGGGTGCCACGCGGCACTGAGTGGCGCCTATGTGGCTTTGGACTCTTAGCCGAGAGGTACTCAGCTGAGTTATACTCGGTCGAGTATGCCCATTATTTTAAAAGGCCAAAAATAGCCCGCTAGCCCCTCATTTGCACTTTGAGGGGCTAGATTTTAGCGTGTGGGGTGAAGGTGACTATCCGGTCAAGTACTAGGTAGGCCCCTTTTTTTGTTTTTTTGGTTTTTTTAAATGTTTTATTGTATTTATGCATATGTGTAAAATGATTTTTTTTTATGTAGCATTATAATATAATTGTTTTTTTCTTCATTTTCTAGAAATAATTTTTTTTAGGTTGATTATAAATTTAAACATAAACGCGAATGCAAACTCAAATTCCAAAACATAAACGCAAACGCAAACTCAAATTCTGAAACATTTAAACGCAATCCCAAACTCAAAATTTTGAAACATAAACGCAAACCCAAATCTAAAATTTTGAAACATTTATACGTGTAAACTTTAAATCAGGTAAAATCATATAATTTAACCATAACGTAAACTAAAAATATAATATATTGATGTTATTTCAAAACATTTAAATTCAATTCCAAACTTAAACGCAAACGCAAACTCAAATTTTGAAACATAAACGCAAACCCAAATCCAAAATTCTGAAACAAATTTATACGTGTAAAATTTAAATCAGATAAAATCATATAATTTAACCATATAACGTAAACTAAAAACATAATTATACATGTACCATTTGAGATTATGTAGGGAATCAATTTAAGATATATATATTTATTACTTGAGAACGTGTCAAAAATCTTTGTCATAACTTGATCATTAGATATCTACATTTTCATTACGTACTCAATTTTCAATATTAGTACACATAGCTCAAAACCCT
>MU223215.1:125302-138721 GCA_018584345.1 Thuja plicata
TCATTAGTTTACATCATCTTCAAATTCTCAACAGAAATGTGAATTTTATGCCCTTGAAGTTTTATAGTTTTGGTGTTGTCGTCCTTTTCCTTTGTAAAAGGGTGACAGATTATTGTGCTTTTACCCTCATATTTAGACAATGTGTATAAAATAATGATTTATCACTCAGCACTGCTGCAAAGATTTCTTCAAGTCGCCACTCAACTCGTGGTTGAGAAAATACACACTATTTTTTGGTAATATGAATTGTAGAACAAAGGAACTTCACATGACAAAAGATAATAACAAGGGGCTAATAAAATCCCAACAAATTTTCAATGGTAAAACAAATCCCTAGGATATCAAAATATAACTTTTTACTTTAATGGTCAACTAATTTGTTTAAAATAATAAGTAAGCAGGCCAGGAGTCTTGCTCAACTTGAGAAACCTGCGTTGCTTCTAGAAAAATTCAATTCTAATCCCCAACAAAATTGTCATTTTGTTGGTGGTTTTTTATGCTAAGAAGAATGAATAGCAACCGTTTGACTTTTTGATAGATTTTAAAGAGAATCCAACTCCAATTATTATTCAATGAAATAAAAAGTACCAACTAACAAGCATGCATAACCATACTCCTACACTTTAGGTTCCTACAAAACCAAGGGGGGACACCCTATAATACCTTCAAATAGTCTATATGATATCAAACAAGCAAAAATCTCACAATAGCTTAACACAATCAGGAGATACTAAATAATTGGTTAATTATCCACTGAACATCAACCATGAAATGCATCATGAGATAAACAGAACATAAAAAACTCATAGAAACGTAGGATTGGTTGTATTTTATGTTTATTTTTTTAGAAACATAGACAAGATATAACTATTCATGCATTAATAGGAAAACTGTTAGTCTATGATTAGTGCCTTATCCATTGGAAAATACTCCAAAAGAAATACAATATGTAGAAGTTAATTATCATCAGATATTCCAAGCCATAAACACAACTATCCCAACCCAATCCTACTTATAAAATTTAGTATACATCAAGATGAATCTATGTATTAATTAGAGCATCATTTAATTTTATCCTTGATCAAAACTCTAAAACAACTACATAAACACAGATAAGCTCTATGCTAATGAATTATTAAATTCATAATTTGCAAGATAAACACCATAGGAGAGATTGAAATCTGGATCTTTATGTTAAGTATAGAGAATCATACTTTTGTATACAAGATGTAATCAGAGATAACCACTTCACTAACATGATACAAAACTTCAATGTTATTTCTAATTTTGAAACCTATCTAGTACAATTTGTTATATCCATTGATTAAAAACTTTACATACGCTTACAAAACTCAACTTTCCAACCTCTTCCAATGATCTTGGGAATCCTTTTATAGAGGAGGATTGCAACAAGCTACGAATAAATTGGATAAAGGACAAAAATCTATGACTCACATAAAAGACAAATAAAAGTGAACTGATAACCACTTTACTACAAGATTTTTAAGTATTTTTTCTTCTAACCACATGATCTTTGTAACTACTTCAAACTTGTTCTGAGCCCTCCATATGGATTTTTTTCCCTTGGTCATTTGATGTAAAGATCCTTGTATATGTTTTTTCATTTAAAAATGTTGGAAGGAACTGCCATCTATTGCACATGAAATAATATCCTTTTCTTGTTGGGTACCTACATTAAATCTGTCCTTCTAGGATGTGAACACCTCATCATTCAGAAAAGGGAATTTGATGACCTCATCTTTCTTGCTTCTCAATTCATCGCAACTGGTCTTCATCTATTCGAATTCCTTCTTACAAAACCCAGATTACAATCTGGCTTCTTCGATGGTTTCTATAGTTTGAACAAATAAGCTTTTTCTTTCCAAGATGATGATGCTGTTAGTTCTAATTGAAAATTCTTCACCCATCTCATTTGTCCACCATGCATCCCTTTTCAATTTTCCCTTCTTTCTAAATAGGTTAGGGAATATCTCAAAACGGGTCTTGGAATATTATTTTCTCAATGTCTGCACCTTTTGGTGGAAGATACTTCTTATGTCTAAACCAATTAAATCTTTAAGACATTTATGTGTGGCAGTTAATACAATATCAAGATTTTCTTCCCTTTTAGATAAAGAATAAAAATAATTCAACTCTACACTTCTTCCTTTCCATCCATGCATAATTTGATCTAACTTACCTTTGGATTTTTCAAAACAATTCAATATAATCACGATGTCCTTCCCATGTTGGTGAATAGAGGCAAGATCCAGACTATAAAAAAATGCATGATTGTGGTTCTTATCTTATCCTCATATTTCTATTGTACAAGTGTTTGTGCACTATGAAAATTTGCACTTTCTTCTTCCAAACTTTTCCTCACCCCTTCTAATCTAGTCCTTTCTGCTACCAATTTTTCCTTTTCATAATTTAACTCTAGCTCTTGAATAGAGCTAGATAGCATAGTAGAAGGAGGAAATTCAATAATCAGACTAGAAGAAGATGGTTGATTTGGCTCTTGTGTTATCATCCTTTATGGAGATGTTTTGACTGACTGTTGTCCTCCTAATTTAGCAATTATTTTATCCTTCTACAAGGATTTCACCCTTTCATCATTGTAGGCTTTGATTATTGTTTCCAACTTGATTCTCATGGTTTTATTTTCATATTCTTGTCTCTCTTCTACTTTCATACTGAACTTTGTAGATTCTAATGTTATGCTTGTTTCTTCCACTCCTGTGGTATCTTCCACTCTTCTTACTAGTAGGCTACCTGAATTCTCAGCTTGAGTGTCTACATAATTTCTCTTATTTTCTTTACACTTTAGTGACCACATTACCAATGTAGCATGATCTTCACTAAATTTGACTCCATTATGTGCATGTTGAGCCTCTCCATCAATAGCATGCATGGTCTTTCTTTATTTTCTGATAGCATAAAAAATATAGCATCAACTATCTTCCACTCTGGCAGAATAAGGACTCCCTACTTCCTGACTAATTCTCTTCCCTCTTGAAGGGTGATCTTTTCAAACTTAGACAAAATTTCTTGTTTTACTTCATTATCAACCTCATTCTTATCTTTGTCAGGTTGGTCTTCTTGCCTTTTCTGACATTTTTCCTTAAATTATCCAATATGAATTATCCATAAGAATTCAATAAATGCCCTAGCCTTTAAAAATTTGTCATCTGATAAGAATTCATCACTATCCTATTTTTTTATGGGATCAAGCTATTTTCTAGCAAATTCAGCAACTATTAAATCCATCTTTACATGTTTGGGAGCCTTTGGCATCCCTTCTTGCATTTCCCGAGGTGTCACAAAGACCCTCCCTGCACTTCCCATCTATAAAAACTGTTCAGCTACTGCTTGTTCAATTATTTCTAAAGCAGATTGGGAAGGGGAGTAAGTATTCTCTATTTTTTATCCTTCTTCCTCCGTTCTTTTCCTCTTACAAGATGGAAATGATTGTGAATCTATCTCTATTTTTCTTTTCACTTTTCGCGTGGAAGATTCCTCTCCTCTTGGAAACACCATGTTGTATAATTTTTTGTTGTAGGACATACTT
Source organism: Thuja plicata (assembly GCA_018584345.1). Lineage (NCBI taxonomy): Eukaryota > Viridiplantae > Streptophyta > Pinopsida > Cupressales > Cupressaceae > Thuja > Thuja plicata. The sequence continues at coordinate 128,871 of MU223215.1, forward strand.
TCCTAGTGGGATGCTCCTAGTAGGCATAAATCTGCTCAAAATTGCCTTAGCATTTTTTGGTTCTGCCTTCATGACCACTTCCTTATTCTAGTTCAGATCTTGCATGACATCTTCAAAAATTTCCATCAATGATTCTATTTTATTTTCCCAAGGCATGAATTCTTTTAAGGGATCATATCCTCTATCAAAATGGTGAACAAACTTCAAGGTCTTCTTGTAAACTAACCACTTTTCCTTCTTGATTTTTTGTTCCTCTGCATTGAATTCATTTATGATGATGTCTTCAAGAAAATTGAATTTGTGATCCAAGGCCAAGCACCTTGTCCTTTTTCTTAACATTTCACTTATGAACCCCTTAGAGTCAACACATCTTATCATTGAGGTTTTTAGATGATAAGGCTCAAGATATTTATTCAAATGCTTCCAACCTCATTTTGTGATAATAAATTGGTGTACACTTGTAATAGTAGGAAAGATGGTGCCCTTTCCTTTTCCTACCAATGCCTCTTCTTGTAATCAACAAATCTTTCTGATTATCTCTGCAATGCCCATTGTTGGGATTAATGGGAAGTAGTACTAAGAGGGGAGGGGTGAATCAGTACCTCTAAAATGTTTAACACTTTTCACCTTTCATCATTAGTAATCAATATTTATTGTATTACCAACCATATCTAATGTTATTTCTTATGTATGTAGTATTAATTCATAAACTTAATTGTATGCAACATTCATAGAAACATTCATGAAAGTAATAGACACATAACACAAGATATGATATTGTAGAAAACTCTTGTTAGGAAGTAAAAACTGCGGTGGGGATGACACCCATAAAACTTCAATATCATCAAAATGGAAGGGATCTTGTTAAGGATTACAATTTGATCACTTCTGATGATCCATTAAAGCTTACAATATATGAATATCACCTATAGTGACTGATTAATACATTTTCCTTCTCGTCGGTAGCCTTGGTTCTGTTCTTGAAAACTGATTTGATCTTTGTCTGTGCTACAGCATGAATTCTATTGTCTGATCCTTAGATGATCTCAGTGGCTACAATCATCATCAAACATGTTCACAATTGATTGAGCATCTATTTATAAAAGTTATTTGACCTATTCTAGAATCACGCATTACAATGTTAACTCTAGATCCAAGGTATACAAACTGACCTTGATCCTTTAGTTTGCATGTTTTAAATCTGTTAAAATGATAAAAACAATAATAATTACATTACTTTTCCATCACATAATGGATTTAAAACAAATCAAGAAGCTAAAATAATACTTTAGTGATTTATCTGAAGTGGAAAGTCAGATCCACTTTTTGCAGGATGTAACTGATTGTCAGTTCTTTATCGTCGGTGTGAACTAAAAGTCTGTTGGTGTTCCTTATTTGAACTGATTTTTGGGTTCCCTTCATCTGTCGGGTTCCACTCTTGACTATTTCATTGGGTTGCACTGTTGGTTACTCTTCAGGTTCCTTTGTCTTTTTTGTCATCGAGTAACACTGTTCAAATGGTGTTGTGTCAAGATCCTTTGTGCTTGGCAATATTGACAACCTTGGCGTTGGGAAGTGTTGTGACCTATCTATCGATGTAGTATAAACTGATGGTGTTTATCATGTTTTTCCTTGCATATACTAATGGCAAAATATAATGCCTTCAATCTTCCCCTTTGACATTAGTATCAAAAACTGATATGTGCATAATACTAAATTATTTAGTATGTACACTATGTATATATCCTTGTCATTATATGACTCCCCCTAACTGTATGCATCAGTATAGTATAAGTATATTGTACATGTATACTTGCCTTTGTACTATTCATTCCCCTTTTTGTTCTTTCCTCTTTCTAATGACTAACTTTACATATCATTTCCTCCTTTCATTTCCCCCTTTTTACTGACTGATTGTACATATAATTTCCCCCTTTTTTGATAATCATGACAAAAACGTACAACTTATAAGTTGTCAAAAATGTGACAAAGATGTGTAACTTATAGAGTGTCAAGAATGTGGGAGTGAGTTTTCTTGATATCTTCTATCATTTTCTCCCATTTTTCTTTGAGGAGTTCTAATGTCACATGCTCTAGCACAATCCTAGCATGCATATTATAAATGATGTCTAGGATATAAATTTTTGGGGTGGCAATAAGTGTTCTTTCCTCTATCATATGATGTTACAGTAATGTGAGAGTTGGTAAGAGTTGATCTTGAAGCTCATTCACCTCATCTCTGAACTTTGTTTCTGCAATCTATATATCTTGTCTCAGCTTCCTAGCTTGCTTGAGCTATTCACTGTGCAATTTGATTGCCTCTTAACTATTTTTGAGACCTTGTACACTTTCTTGAATATCAGTATCAATTTGTGCTATCTTATTGGTATACTCCTTTGTGAGGTTACCTAACATGCATAATTTTTTAATTAAGGCTATAGCTTCTGAAATTATTGGGTCCATTGTGCTTACCAGTTCAGATAGCTTCACCTTTTGCAGTCCCACTTCTTGGTTTATCTTTTCTGCTAACTTGAATTCATATTTCTTTTCAAGTCTATCTTCCATATCTTTCTCAGCATCTATGTTCTCAGATGTGATAGCATCAGTGAGAGCCACTAATTGATTAAGGATGGGGGTTGTTTGATCAACATCTCTATCAGGTAAAATTTTCTGAAGTATTCCTTTTGCAACTTCAAGATCCTTTTCTACTTTTGTGGCTTTTATCAGCTTATCCTGCATGGCTTTCCTTTCACAAAGTCTTGCATACTTTGTCAACTCAGTAGGAGCCAATGTTTGATGATCACATATTGGAATCTCAATTATTTCATCCAGAGTAATTGGATTCTTATTCTTTCTCATCTTCTTCCTTGATATTTGTGTAGAGGCAGATGTATGAACTACCATTGCTAGTTCATTTTTTCTTTGAGGCGCTCGGTGAAGGCTTTGAAAATGAAACCTCTTGTGCCTTCTACTCTAGGTTCACCTGTCGATTAGGTGAAGATGTCTCTTCATCAACCTTGGGTGTTTCAACATATTTTTCTTCAGTTTTATTTTGTGCTTCATATGCCTTTGCTTCTTCACTCTTCTCCTTTTGTTTTTCCTCCTCCACTTTTTTTTCTCCTTCTTTATTCTGATCAGTAAACTTGTCTTGTTGATCATCGATAGCAACTTATTCTGCAGTTGTATCTTTTGATTCTTCTATTGTATCCTTTGTTTATGCATCACCCATGTCTTCAGGTATACTTGTATCTACTCCAGATTCTTCATTTCCTTCTAGAATATTCATGGACTTCATCAATACTGGCATATTATTTTGTTTTCCCACCTGTGTTTCATCTACAATTGTGTCCTTCTCATCTATTTGAGCTTGTTAAGTAGTGATATCTTAATCTTTTTGGATTTGATCTACAGAGTCCAGTCCTATTATATCAATGATGGAAGTGTCTGGCCATATCTCATCAGTAACATCCATGTCCTTATTTCCTTGTGTCTCCAATTCTTGTTTCTTTTCTTGATCCTTAAGAGATACGAATATGAAATCATCTTCCTTCTGTGGATCTTTATCATAATCATAGTGAGTGATGTCTTGAATGTCAAGATAATCCATGCCTTTATCTAAGTCAATGGGCTCATTATTCTCCACATTATCCAAAGCAATGTGCTTTGGACTTGCTTTATCTTTTGTCTCCTTTGTATGAGGTGTCTCGGTGAGAAATAATTGATTCTCACAACTTGTTGATTCTGTAGGTAAATCTAGAATTTGTCTCCATTTAGCATTTGTCATGTTTTCTAGATCTAAGAATTTCCCGTGTAGCACCTTGTAGGCTCTTATCTTAGCCACAAGTTTACTTGAGTTCTTTTTCATCATTTCTTTGATCTCTTCCATTTTGGATTTGAGAGGCATGAGTCTTACAAGTAACCTCTCCCTTGCTTTCTTTTTGAAGTTCAAAGCATAAGACCATCGTGCCGATATTCTTTCACTTAGTTGTTTGGGTAATTTGTTACCAAACTCAACTGGTACCTATTTGAAGTGTACCATAGCCCTGATTATTGCATCTTCTATTTTATTTTTATCCTTAGGCTCCAGCTTTACCCATTGTCTAATCTTTCTATCGGTCATAGTACCTTTTGTAGCAATTGAATCAGTAGTCTCATCAATTGTTCTAGGTGTTAAACTTTTCTTTTCTATTTCAGGCTCATCTTTTTTTGAATCTTTAATTTCAGCCTTGGTCCTGACCAGTTTCCTCCTCCTTTTGGTGGATTTTTGCTTCTCTATTTGTTGCTTCCTCTTATAGGTCATCACTTGACCTTTCTTGAGAGGTGTACAATCTTTGTTTGTATTTTGTATCCTTTTCCTCTGAGCTACTGTGGTTGTTGGTTTCTTCGTTTGAGGTGGAGGCACATCAAACTCAGTGGCCTCAGAATTTGATTCTTGCTCATCTTTCTCTTCACTGATGGTACCCTGTTCCTCGGTTTCCTCTGTTTGTTCTTTCTCCTCCTCATTAACTAATAGCATCTTCTCAATATTTTTTACCATCTTATTTTTCTTGTTGATAGTCTTCTTGATGACTAGGCCAGTTTTTATCTTAGACTTTGCTTCTTCATATGTTTTGAATCTTGGTTTTTTACTATCAAGTGGTTCATTCATCAATGCATCAATTTCATTTGTTTCTTGATCTATGTTAATCTCATAGTCAAGAGGTACTAACCAGGTTGTCCTTGGTGCAACTAGTTTAGTGTGAGTGAAATCTGAATCCAACATAAAACATATTTCATCTGTATACTTTTCAATCAACTGTTTAGGGATCCTCACTCTCTCCATCATCTTTTCCTTGAAGTCAAGGAATTATTCAGTCATTACTGAATCAAATTTGTCACCTAGTGAATTGATAAGGTCACTTATCTATAATTTTACTGGCTTGGTAGTGCCCCACTTCACTTTGCAAATTAAAGGAAAGTATTCTTCAAAATAAAAGAATATACACATTATAAGAGCCTAACTTGCATGTGTTTGTCTTTACAGACTTGATTGTTGTCATATTCTCATCAAGTTGCTTTAGTAAGCTCTCACATAGATCCATTTGTATTCCCTTTGTGAAAATCTTGTAAGTTGTGCTTACTTCTATTGATGATATGTTGTTTGGCCTACTCGCTTGAAAGATTTTTGTAACCTATCACACATGCAGCGAACCTCAGTGTGTCATCGGTGATGGTGTTTACCTTAAGTCCTCTATTATCTCATATAGCATTGGTGAGTTTCTCAACTTCTAGTTGAGAGGGATGCTTGTGTTCTTTTGGTTTGTCGGTAATAAGGTAACCTGTTATAGCATGTAACACATCCTTTGTAATTTGTTTGGGTTCATCTAGCCATAGCTTCTCATCGTGCATTTTTCTTAGTACCAACCTAATGCAGTTAGTTTTGAAAATCCTTAGGAAATATAGGGCATTTGTTATCCATTTTAGTTGCAGGTGCTTGTGTTCTTCCTTTAGGTTCCCTTATTCATCACACAGCTTCTTGAAAGCTAGATCTATCTCTAGATCACCAATCTTAGGGATCTTGCAGTGAATATAGGATCTTACGTCTTCTATTAACAAAACCCTTGGTGGAATTTTTGAAAATGAGCTAGAATCATCAAGTTGCGATGCAATCTCTGGGCATATCTTGTATTTAGGTTCAACACAAGTACTATTCTTGATCAACTTAATGACATTCTTCTTATCACTCTTCAATTTTACTATTCTTGAAGTGGTTTCCATTGTGTTTTGAATTTAGGTATTTTTCAAAAATAATAATAGATATGTTTGGTATGCTCGGTACTTACTTCAATCCATGTAACTTGAGAATGATATGTTTGGAGTGCATTGGATCGAGTCAAGGACACTCTGCTAACTGCTCTATTTTTTCTCTATTTTTTCTTTGCTCTATTTGCTCAAATTGTGTGTGAAAAATCAAGTGCTTTCGTCGAGTATTTATAGAATTTTTCTCTAAGTTTGTCATAAATTCTCAACAACTCGTCAGGTCATGAAGATGGAGTTCATTGGGAAGACTCTCAAATAACATTCTCGGTGTTGATAGGATGCTTAGGATAGCTATTAGGATTGTTTATTTCACTGACGGATCTCGATGTAGTGTCAAGACCACATTGTAACTTTGCTTCCTTACTGACAGGTGTCAGGTTACACTAGCGACTTAGCCTTTTTATGTGTTGACTGACAATTCTTGGCATGTGTAGACAACTCATCCTTTTATGTTCACCGATGATTTTTGGTATGTGTTTGCCAGTGGGATTGTTTTCTCAGAATTGTAACAAGTAACATAATATGCATCTTTATTCATGCCATTTTTTACTATCTATAAATTTGTATAATGGAACTAATGAAAAATATAACTTGGTGTAGTGTAGTTCCATACTTACTTGTTCATCTTTTAGGTGAGGGTGGTGATGTCACTAGATCCATGGGATGAGGTGTCACCTACTGCATTGCTTTGTCCAACTTTTTCAATGTTTGAAGCTTTCCTCCACATTTGCTTTCTCATTTTATTGATGTCTTCAATGGTTTTACCATTTACAAAAGTGATGGTTTATGTTATTCAGTCTTTGTAGTCCTTCTTTAGATGTCCAACCTTATGACAGTGCAAATATGCCATTCCCAGGTTGGTCCAGCATCTAGACCTTTTGGTCGATTTTCTCATGTAGTTTGTAGTAATGTGACCATATCTACCACATGATGTGCAGTTTATCCATGTATTATAATCCCAAACATAAGAATTGCCGACTCTTCTCGGTTTATATACATTTTCTTAATTTTTGGGTTTCCATGGTTTAATTTTCTTCTTCATGCATTCAAGAGACATGTGCCCATGTATTTTTTAGTTGGGATAATACTTTTCCATATATGTTTCCTTCTATGGTTATTTCACCTTTGATTTACATTCATATGCTTTGTGTCCTTTCTTGCTACAATTATAACAATGTCCTATGAATGTAAATGTGGATTTAGAAATACCTTTTTCTTTTCTCCTCCAAACATTTGAGGTGTGGACTTGCTTCCCACAGAGATTGCATGTCAGCTTCCTTGGTCTAGGATTGATGTACTCATCTTTTGGATTAGCTTCATTTGATGAATCTCCATGTTCGGTGTGCCCTAGTTCAGTGTTGGTGTTGGGTCTTCTTTGTGCATTCAAGAATTCATCCATCCTTTTTGCACTCTCTTTATCTCTCTTAATCATATCATTATGTTGTTGTTGAATTCTAACCTCATGCATTAGTTTTTCATTCTCTTCTCATAATTCACCAATAATCTATATTCTTTCAATGAGTTCCATATTCATTTTTTTTGCTTCTTGACTCATAAGAATAATCTGATTTTTAGCCTCATGGTGATGCTCTATATGTATTTGTATCTCAAACTCCTTTTCTTGTATCTTGTCTGTGATCTTTCTTCTATCATTGATAGCTAGTGTTATTTCTTGTTCAGCTTGCCTTGCATTGTTCATGACATCAACCACTCTTACCATCTCTGTCTCTTGACCAATTTGTAGAGATTTGACTTGTCCAGCCAGATGTTGATTGATTTTAGTTAGGCTTGTGATGCTTTCTTCTGATGTATCTGATGCCTTCCTTGTATTTGATCTTGAAGACTCAAAGAAATATAGGATCTCTTCCTCAAGATAATCTATCTCATTGTAGTGACAAGCCATAGTCTTTCTTTCATCCAGCAACTGTCTCATGTTGATTCTAGCTTCTTTATACTGTTCATAGAACATATGAATTTCAAGCTTTTTATTCTCAATATTTTTAACAAGTTTGTACTTCTCCTTTGTATGATCTTTTATCTTAAGCATTTAAGCTTTCCAAGAAGAGATTTAGTTCTGATACCAATTGTTAGAATTAATGGGAAGTAGTACTGAGAGGGGAGGGGTGAATCGGTACCTCTAAAAATTTTAACACTATTCACCTTTCATTAGTAGTAATCAAACTTTATTGTATTACCAACCATATCTTATATTCTTTCTTATGTATGTGTATAGTCAAAAAATTGAAGCACTTCCATCGTAGACTTGTTTAGCCTTCTGAGTAAGTGATTTGGGGTCATGAAAAGCACCTTGAATGGGTTCCTGATCTAGACCTGGCTTTCCCCCTATTTTGTCCCTCTTTCCACTTCTTTCCAGCCTAATTTCTACATTCTGGACTTCAAACCTCAGATTCTAGACTTTAAGGTCAAGGTCAACCTTTTGGGTCTATGTCAACCTTGACCCTGACCTAGGTCAAGGTTGACCTCAACCCTGACCTAGCTCAAGGTTGACCTCAACCTTGACCCAGGGCTCAAACTCTGGGGTCTTGTAGTTTCCAGATTTTGATCCTTGCAAAAGTTATTTCCCGCTTTCGAGTTGGCTGTTTCAGGTATGAAGCATCAATTCCTAAATTATATTTAATATAGGTCCTCTCCTAGGGGTAAAGGCTTAATTGGGAATTTAATTTTCCTATGTTGGCCTCCTTAGAAGATTGTGCCCTAGTTTCATATAAAAGGGAGCCTTCTCCTCTCCTTTCCTCTAAGTTTTTCTAAGCATCATCAAGCAATTGAAAAGGATCTTCAAGTACAATTCAAGCAAGCTAAGGAGCAAGATTTGAAGCAAGTATTCATCTATTCTCAAGCATTCAAGCATCCATTTTCATGAAGGAGATCCATTGGAGGCCATTGAAGGATTCAAGCTACATAGTGCCCTTTTGGTGATCTCTCCATCCACCTTCTTCCAAACCTATTCCAAATTCAAGAACCCATTCAATACTTGGTGTTGGAGATCTACAAGAAAGAGATTGAAGATATCCTACCATTCCACATTCTACATATTTGGTGCATACGTACTTTTGGACTCAATGATTTGAATCCTCCACAAAGAATTTTTCAAGCAAGGTGAATTTAAGCATTTACTTTGTTTATCTTTATGCAATTTCAATTATACTTTGAGGTTAATTCCAAAATTGGGGTTTTACCAAGGCAAACCCCTCCCCCCCCCCAAAAAAATCCTCTTTTTCTTGCAAGTACAGGTTCAGGACTATAGATTTGGATACAGATCTGGATACCCTTTTCAGCTTTCTTTCGGGGTCCATGAACAGATTCTCAGTCAGACCTGTGCAGGTCAAGGTCGACATTATTGGGTCAGGGTCAACATTTGTGGGTCAAGGTTGACCTTTTTCATAAGGCGACATCAGATTGGGAAAAGATTTCTGGGTTTTGTTCATCTCTGCATTTCTGGTCTGGGTCATTCTTCAGATTTTTCAGAAACATTCTACACGCCTCAGAAAATAGAATTCTCTAGATCTACATTATTTTAAGGTTGGTTCTTCCTCCTATCCTTTTCAATTACTGTAATAAATTATATTTAATTAATAATTAATAGAATTTAAGATCCTTCTTGTTTTTTCTATTTTCCAAATAGTTGATTCATTTGTGCATTAGCCCTTCTTTTGGGTTGATCAACTTGGATCTTCCATTTGTTCATTTGAGAATAGAAGAAGATTATCTTATCTTCTCCCTAATCACAATTGTAATATACAATCAATCAAATTTAATTAAATGTAAAGTAGGGTTAAGGAACTCATCACGCTCTAAGAAAATCAAACAACAATTAATAAACAATCTCCTTATCCCCCTTTTCACCATCTTTACATTTTGGTGAACCCACGATAGGCAACTCTTTCTTTTTGGTGTCAAATTTACATTTTTTATGTTAGATCTTGCATGTTCTTTCAATTACATTTAAAATTAATAAATCAAAATTTGGTGTTAGTTCATTGGCATTGTATTGGTGTATGAGCTTTACTACCTCTAGTCCTACTTATAGTATC
>MU223215.1:147808-162765 GCA_018584345.1 Thuja plicata
CAATTAATCATAGTTTGTATACACCTTCTAGGCCTAGAGATTGTGCTACTCTTGATTTATTTTGGCCTTCATTACCTAACTCATGTCCTCCTCACCCTGATCATCTCTTTCGCTCATATCAAGATTACAAACATAACAAAATTGCTGAGTTAAGTATACCTCAGATTGACTCCAATCGTGGTCTTTTTCCTACTCCTACAATACCTCCTTTATCCATTGTTGTTAATAATATTGGTCAAACTTCCATTGTTTCATTGCAACCTATTGAGAATCCTCCTATAGAACATGTGAAGGAACCTATTGTCATTCCTCCTAGTTCTCAACATGTGCCAAACAAAGTTAAATGGAACAAATCTACTAATGAACGTCATAAGAAGCGTAGAGCTAATGCTAGAGCCTGTGCTTCTGTTATTCAAAAATCATTACCTACTTTCGACCAACCCATGCCTAATGTGTTAGTTATTAATATTCATAATGATGTTGAGATGAATGAGTATGATGATCCTATTCGCATCTTGGATCCTATTTCAATCAACCTTGATGAGGAGGACACTCTCAATGATCATATTGATCTTAGTGATGAATATGAGACCATTGACCTTGATAATGATTTACCTCATATGCTTTCAACTCAATTAACAATTACACCTAGTATTGAGTATTGTGATTCCCAAGAGGATCCTTGATTGAAACTGGCTATCATTCCTACTGTATTGGATATAGTCCCTCTTGTGAGTTGCCCACCTTCCATCAATAACATAAACCAAGAAGGGGAGGGTCGAAAACAGGCTTGATTGGATCATCCTTTATGGTATCCCTTTTTGTGTTTGTATGTTGTATTGTGCTTCTCCCATAATGTGTTTTTAAATGTTTGTTAGATTATTTTATATGACCCTTGTTACTCTGTTGGTGCAAGGTGATAAAGGACCCAAACCTGGTGTACAAATTCCTCTATGTGTATCTTCATTCTTCTATATGTTGTTTCATGTTATGTTGTACTTGTGCTATTGTTTGTAACTATTTTCCTTGTATAATCTGCTTGGATCTGTGACATGGTAGCACTAATTCTTTTTGGTCTCCATGTTGTGGTCCGAAAATATTCTTCTTCATAACTCTTCAGTTTTCTTTCCTCCTTTGTGGTTGTGGTTCTACTTTCTTTGGGGAATGATGTCAATTAATTTGAAATAATATCATATTTCTATGTATATGTTATCTTATGATCATACTGACCCCACATAGGGTAGATCCCTCTTGTGTTCTTATGTATTTTTATGTTTTATTTCCCTTGATTTGGCTTCCTTTGGGGGCATCTTGTAGTGAAAACGTAATCTGTAGAGTTTTTTATGTTTCCGTTAAAACCATTTCTCCTATTAAAGTGTTAGCAATGAATTTAACATGGGGGCATACACTCTGCTCACTTTTTTCACACATGCACATTCAAAATACTTTTCAATTTTTAAAAACTTTTCCCTTTATGGATTAAAAACTAATCCTTAAAGTATGGTCATTTTTACTTTTTAGGATCTCTTGATCCCTCTAGTTTAAATTTACACGGATCTCTTGATCCCGCTAGTTTTCAATTTACAATGTTTTGATCCCTTTAAGAATGGATCTCCCTGATGGTTTGACTAGTGAGTAGCCACATTCACCAGGAAGTTCAACTCCATCTTTCCAGTTATGCTTTTGTGTGGTTCACAATGAGACATAAGTTCTCATTGGGAAAGATAATCACACCCTTTCTCTCTCTCCTTAATTAAGTGATGTCTCTCTTATTGTTATCTTAGGGTTGATACAGACTTAAGGCCCTTGGGGGCTTGAGGGTTTCTTTATCCCTTTTGGTTACAATAAGATTGTCTGTTCTTTATTTTCTCCTTTACCAAGAGTTTGTGTTGAGCTCATACTCTTGCTAAAGTGGGGGCTAAATGTATAGTTGTAAAATGGAAGCACTTCCATTGTAGAATTTTTTATCCTTCCAAGTAAGTGGTTTGGGGTCATGACAAGAACCTTGAATGGGTTCCTGATCTAGACCTATCTTTCCCCCTATTTTGTCCCTCTTTCCACTTCTTTCCAGCCTGATTTTTGCATTCTGAATTCCAGACCTGAGATTCTAGACTTTAATGTTAGGGTCAACCTTTTGGGTCTATGTCAACCTTGACCCTGACCTAGGTTAAGGTCAACCTCGACCTTGACCTAGGGTTCAAACTCTAGGGTCTTGTAGTTTCCAGATGTCGGTCCTTGCAAAAGTTATTTCCCACTTCCGAGTTGGTTGTTTCGGGTTCCAAAGCATCGATTCCTAAATTATATTTAATATAGGTCCTCTCCTAGGGGTAAAGGCTTTAATGGGAATTTAATTTTCCTATGTCGGCCTCCTTAGAATATTGTTCCCTAGTTTCATATAAAAGGGAGCCTTCTCCTCCCTTTTCCTCTAAGTTTTTCTAAGCATCATCAAGCAATCGAAAAGGATCTTCATGTGAGATTCAAGAAAGCTAAGGAGCAAGATTTGAAGCAAGTATTAATCCATTCTCAAGAATTCAAGCATCCATTTTCATGAAGGAGATCCATTGGAGGCCATTGAAGGATTCAAGCTACATAGTGCCCTTTTGGTGATCTCTCCATCCACCTTCTTCCAAGCCTATTCCAAATTCAAGAACCCATTCAAGACTCGGTGTTGGAAATCTACAAGCAAGAGATTGAAGACATCCTACCATTCCACATTCTACATATTTGGTGCATACATACTTTTGGCTTCAAGGATTCGAATCCTCCACAAGGAATTTTTCAAGCAAGGTGAATTTAAGCATTTACTTTGTTTATCATTATGGAATTTCAATTATACTTTGAAGTTAATTCCAAAACTGGGGTTTGACCAAGGCGAACCCCTCTCCCCCAACAAACAATCCTCTTTTTCTTGTAGGTACAGGTTTGGGACTGTAGATTTGGACACAGATCTGGATACCCTTTTTAGCTATCTTTTGGGCTCCGTGAACAGATTCTCTGTCAGACCTGTGCAGGTCAAGGTTGACATTATTGGGTCAGGGTTGAGATTTTTGGGTCAAGGTCAACATTTTTCATAAGGTGACATTGGATCAGGAAAATATTTCTAGGTTTTGTTCATCTCTGCATTTTTGGTATGGGTCATCCTTCAGATTTTCTAGAAACAGTCTATAGGCCTCAGAAAATAGCATTCTCTAGATCTGCATTATTTTAAGGTCGGTTCTTCCTCCTATCCTTTTCAATTACTGTAATAAATCATATTTACTTAATAATTAATAGAATTTAAGATCCTTCTTGTTATTCTCTTTTCCAAATAGTTGATTCATTTGTGCATTAGCCCTTCTTTTGGGTTGATCAACTTGGATCTTCCATTTGTGCATTTGGGAATAGAAAAGGAGAATCTTATCTTCTCCCTAATCACAATTGCAATATACAATCAATCAAATTCAATTAAATGTAAAGTAGGGTTAGGGAACTCAACACACTCTAAGAAAATCAAACAATAATTAATAAACAATCTCCTTATCCCCCTTTCAACCTCTTTACAGTATGTAGTATTAATTCATAAACTTAATTGTATGCAAAATTCATAGAAACATTCATGAAAGTAATAGACACATAACACAAGATATGATATCATAGAAAACTCCTGTTAGGAAGTAAAAACTATGGTTGGGATGGCACCCAAAAAACTTCACTATCTGCAGAATGGAAGGGAGCTGGTTAAGGCTTACAATCTGATCACTTCTTATGATCTACCCTATTAGGAGTATTAATGTGGAGACATTTTAGGATCTACTCTGTTAAGATCTTTAGCAACACTGATGTAGTGTGCACTCGGTTAAGAGATTTACAATAGGATTGTTAAATCCACCTTCCTTGAAAGGATTTCTTAAGTGTTCCCACTTTCTAGAATGTGTATAATATGTTTGACCTAACTATATGCAATCTATAATTTCTGATTACATATCCGTTAAAGCATACAGTATATGAATATATCTTATAGTGATTGAATAATACCTTTTCCTTCTCGTCGGTAGCCTTGGTTTTGTTCTTGAAAACTGATTTGATCTTTGTTTGTGTTGTAACATGAATTCTCTTATTTGATCTTTAGATGCTCTTAGTGGCTACAATCATCATCAAAAAACATGTTAATAATTGATTGAGCATCTATTTATACAATTTATTTGACCTATTCTAGAATCACACATTAAAATGTTAACTGTAGATCCAAGGTATACAACTTGACCTTGATCCTTTAGTTTGCATGTTTTAAATTAGTTAAAATGATAAAAATAATAATAATTACATTGATTTTCCCTCACGTAATGGATTTGAAACAAATCAAGAAGCTAAATATAAAACTTTAGTCATTTATCTGATGTAGAAAGTCAGATCCACTTTTTGTGGGATGTAACTGACTGTCGGTTCTTGATCATCAGTGTCAACTGAAAGTATGTCTATGTTCCTTCTTTGAACTAATCGTTGGGTTCCCTTCATCTGTTGGGTTCCACTCTTGATTGTTTCATTGGGTTTCACTGTTGGTTACTCTTCGGGTTCCTTTATCTTTTCTATCATCAGGTAACACGGAATAGTGTTGCGTCAGGATGCTTTATGCTTGGCAATATCGATAACCTTGGCGTTGGGTAGTGGTGTGCCCTGTATGTCGGTGTAGTATAAACCGATGGTGTTTATCATGTTTTCCCTTGCATATACTAATGGAAAATTATAATGTCTTCAATTTGTGACACCTCTGAAACCATATACTCTGAAAACTATTGAAACAAGGTATAAAATGATATCACCCTAATTTTTCACTATAGTGATTCTTTGAGGATATAGTTTTGGTCTCAATAGTTTCAAAAAAGGTGTCAATGATCCTAGGATTATCAGAGAACAACAAGGCTCTAAGCGTAGAAGAAAAACACCTGTCAAAGGTGATGTAACTAGTATCTTTCGTGTCCCATGAAAAATTTGAACTCCATAGTTGGACATGCATCTCCTCATAATCCTTGACTTTCATCAAATCCGTTTCCTTTTCAAATTAATCAACACCCTTGAACAAGAACATGTGCATAAATATTGAATACAAGCCAAATAGTTTAGCTACCTTCTCATTCTTAATGCCTATTAGACAATGGTAAATCAAATTAGCAACATGTGAAGAAAAGTGAAAAATAATCTACACCATCATGAGCATATAGTGAATAGGCATTTATTTTTCTTCATCATCCCCAAAAAATTGACTAAGGGCACTGTATACACCTCTAGCCTTTGGTGTAAAAAAATCCAATTTAAATGGTTCTAGTGTACTGGGTCCCACCACAACCAAATCCCCTATCTTATTGAATAATTCTTTCAAGGGTCCAGCTCTGAGATAATTCCTTTGAGCCTTATATACTTGTTTAAATTGATCAAAATCAATTTTATCCATTTACATCTTTTACTACCCTGACCACACTATCATATTTCTCTGCTATTTGGATTAACAAATCAATATCCATAAAGACTCTAGGGACTACAAAGTTTCCCACATTAAACTGCCAGATGTTTCTGTTTGGTGAAAATGCATTCCTCTGACTAAAAGCTACTTTGAAAAGTTATAAACCAATCATGCTAATGTTTGCATCTCTTATCTATCTACCCTTAACAAAAAAAACATCCCCAATTTTCAAAAAAGGGTGTTGTGGAACCATTTCCTTGAGTTTGGTAGTGTCATTTGTTGATCTAACTAGTTGCTGTAAAAGATCTTCACAAACATTTCTCTTCTGATAGTCTATTTTTCCTAAGATTTCTCTTCTGGGTGTCATTTCTAAATAAGGATTTCTTAATCAATAAGTCTCAGCTTCACATAAAAAAAACTACTTTCTTCTCCATATGAAAACCCTACTAATTTTCCAAATCACAATGCTTAGGACTATAGTTAAAGAAAAACTTACCCATTCTACAAAAGTTGGAAAACAAATAGAAAACTCTGCAACTCAGTTCTGCTCCAACCACCTCAACAATTATGGAATTCAAAAATTCAATTGAATGATCTTATACACAATCCCATCACTTATTAGCATTTAATTTTAGCAAAGATAGTTTCACATTCTGCCATAACTTCTGCCTCATTTGAAAATTTCATGGCCCAACAAATCAAAAATGTTACTTTACCAGTTTAAAACACAACCTTCATTCTCAACAACATCACATCAAATCCTACAACCAACAATGGTTGACAAAGATTATCATAAATTTGGATGCGTGTCCATCAGGCGTAATGCATTGAACACTAGATCACAATCACATTTTCCTTGAGGCTTTGTGCTGGCCATTAGATCAAAATCTATCAACAGTTCCTTTAACTCATTTTAAAACCCAGGGTCCATGATCTCACAATCGACACGTGTCATCCCGGTGCGTTGCCTTGAAGATTAATCTCCTTACATATCCACCCTAAGGCTTCATGCCCACCGTCGGATTTGTTTTAACTCGACCACATATTACTTAACCACCACTTTATTAACCATGGGTATAACCTCTTAGATAGGACACATGTCATAGATGTGCAATTCCTTAATGACTAAATGCTTTACTTTTCCGGCCTCAGGCAATACGCCAGTTGCATGATCAGATCTAACATGCCTTTATTTTAATGTACCCTTCAACACTCCACCATACCCACTTGGGGCATGTGGTGCCAAGGCATTATGGCTTAGTGGTTAATCTAATTGCATCTCCAGCCTGAGGCTTTATGTGCATCATTGGATGAAATTTAAATTACATCACTTTTACTTTATCCTTTATCACTGAAAAGGGCCCGCCATATGCCATGTGTCATCTAGGCATGATACCTTGAAGGTTAATCTAAGAGAATCTTGTGATTGAGGAATAACATTCACCATAGGATTTTTCAGAACTCATCATTACTTTAACCTTCCACTAACTTTAAGAAAATAGGGCCCATTGTGTCAGAATGACAAATGTCATACAGGTAAAATGCCTTTAATGGTAGATCAAGCGCATCTTGAGGTTAGGGCACATCGCCAACCATTAGATTAAATATATATTTTATGCACTTTACAATAACCTTTTAACATATGTAGGACCTGCCAAATACACGTAGCCTTCAGGCGCTATGCCTTGATAAGTAGATCTTGACCATCTTTCCACTGAGGAAATGTGTTGTCCATTAGATAAAAGTGGAGTTGTAAGATATATTATTTTAAAATAAAAAGGCTTACAAGGAATCTAGACTTAGGATAAATAATTGAAGCGCTAGGACTTTAGGAAAAATAAAGGTATAGCCCTGCTCGATGACAAAATAAACACATGGGACTAAAGGAATTTACGTTAGTGAAATAAAGTAACTCAGAAATATAACATGTCCTAAACACTTAGGGTTTTAGAGAAACGATCAAAAATATTGAAAACACAACCACTAGGGTTTTAAGAAATACAAAAGTCAACTTGAATTTTTAAACACATGACTTAGTAGTTAAGCTTAATTTATTTTGTGTATCCCTAACACATTTTGGAATACTAAGGTGCAATTATCTAACCTTATTATGTGTTGGTTGTATTTTATATTTATTCTCCTTAAAATATCATAGAAAAATTGAAATCACCCTTGCACATACTCTAATGAATGACTATGATCATCATTAATATAGAAGTCATTCTCTTTTTAAATCCCTCTATCCTCCTTTGTGCTATCATGTTGTGTACAAAATGTATTAGTTGTTTAGAATCGTAATACATATGTTCCACTTAATTTTGAGGTTTTAGTGTATAATTCTTAGAAAAATAAATGATAGAGACAGTTAGCACTTTTTCCTAATTCTATCAAGGAAAAGACTAATTAACAAGGATCAAATAATCCTCCTTCACTTTGAGCTCAGAGGCTCAGGCGAGTTTACCTATTGGATTCAATCTTTTTTTGAATCATGGGATGGGATCCTGCCCATCAAACTAGATTTGACAATCATTTAATGCCCTTAAAACATAAAGGTAAATGTTATTTGAATAATTAATTGATAATAAAACATTACCAGCTAAAATCAAATCAATGCCTTGTCAATTTGGAAATAGAGTCATATAAATGAAACATCCACAACTCTAAATGAAATTCAGTTAAAAGCCAAGAAAATTGCTTTACAAATCTCTTTTCTCTCTCTCACACTTTAAACATCATATTCAAATGTAACTAAAACCCCCTAAAACTATTCCTAAGGTTACCCTTCCCTTGAAAGGAACTCAACAAAAGATCTCAAAATTTACCTTGTAAATTGGTGTATTATAATGCCTTGAAAATAAAACACACAATAATTACAAGATACACAAGAAGGCATCGGAAGATATAACAAAGGACTTCAACTGTGTTTTATTCATCTTTATTGCTTCAGTACATTCAAAGAAATTTGAAAATTAAAAAACTGGAACCCTAAAGCTAAACTTAACCTTGTAATATTGATTCATCAACAACCTTTACAAAGAAGAAGAGAGAGAATATATAGATCAAAAGAAACTCCTGATTCTTTCTTTAACTATCTTTGATCTGCATCCATGTTTATCAAACTTGATTCTACACATAAATGGATTGCAAAATTGAAATCCTTAAACTTAGACCTTTCCAATGGTATATGACACTTGCCATTTCTGAAAAGATATGACCACATAACCATTAAAACACAATTTCCTCTTCTTGTGCACATTCAGTTAGAATTTTTGAATCTGCATATTAAAGTTTAAAATTTTGATTAATCTCTATTTTTCTGCATATATATTAATTTATTAAACCTAGTCCACTATGTCACATGTCATTTTCTCATTCACCGAGAGAAGCCACCTAGGTGACTACATCACCTGTCTCATCATCTCTACCCAAACTACACATGAATGGGCCACTTGTCACCATCTGACTAGCTTTGCTTGACTTCCCTGACTGCATGAGTAACCACTAGTAGTTATGTTGCGCACTCGTGACACTAACTACTAAATCCTCCTAACCGTCGCGGCTACGTGACTAACCATTAATCGTGTAGTCATCGGTTATCTCCCTGACCACCTGCCTGCTTCATGACTATATTTTAACCACTCTCATGCTTCATGACTATGCGTTATCCACTCTCATTCTTCACAAATATGTGACTAACTACCATGTTTCATCATCTCACACAATCGCCAGTTATCTCCTTCGATCTCTCCTGACCAGAGCGAGTGTGTGATAAGCCGCCATCTCTCCATTTGCTACTATGTCATCGTCACCTGCACGCCACCTCACCTGCAATTTTTTTGTCAGCAGACTGGGAATGTTTCCCAAGGCATCAACTGTGTGCATACATGGAGAGCCTCTTTCTCATTCTTCAAATTACTATGCATGCACTTTAGGTTATAAACTTTAAGATACTCCACTTTCTGGTGAATGTGGGACTAAGTTTTTTGAGTTTTTTTAAATTTTATCTCAAGTGCATGAAAAAATTATTTGTTATATACCCCTCTGGTCAATACAAAATTCCCTCACCAAGGGCCTCATCACTGGTCCTCTTGTCACTTTACTTCAAACAATATTGTAAGCGCGGATATATATAAAAACTTAATAAAACACCCCACTGTACATGTGGGGTTATTCAATTTAACCAGGTGTGGCTCCTCCTTTACTCATCCTTCACAGTATGTCTCGTGGATGGCATAGAGGGAATAAAATTTGTAGACCTCCTCTTAAAATTCATGCACTATCTTCTCCCTCCATCAAGTGCAACTTCCATATTTCCTTGAGGGATTTTCCAAATAGTGTGTGTGTTCCTTGTTTGTATCTTTTGACCTGGTTCAAAGCATTCTCAATGAAGTCGTTAAAACTCTTTTTAATCAATCTATTGTGTAGTCCCCATTTACAAGGATCTTCATCCTCCAATATTTCATGCACAGTCCTCATGATACTATGTGTGAGATCCTTCAACACACAGTCTCTCCTTTTTGTTTATGCCCTGCTTGGCATTTACACATGTCAAGTCTAAAAGTTTCAATGTCTTTACTTAACATCTTATGCGTATAACTCCATATCCAATTGTGAAGGCTTCTTGGCCTTTTTCTTCAATCATATAGCATAGGGTTTTTTTTTACATTCTTCTTTGCATAGCACCTCCTCTATTATCTGGTGCAACACCTCCATGGCAATGTGTAGGATCTCCTCATTACCACACACTGCCTTTCGCTCTTTGTCCTTTGTAAGCTTTTTAAAACCATGCATTATCTTTCCCTGGAATATCTTTCCCTGGAACAATTGCAGGTACTTTGGAACATTGCACAGCATGTTAATTGTCTTCGCTTGAAATGTTTCAGAGTCTAAAACTTGTCCTTTTCTTACTATGAATCTCTCCTTCTATGCGTCAAATTTCTATGTTTTAAATATTGTAGGTTTTTGTTTAACACCTGCCAAATGCATTTACTATATTTTGTGTTATATTTAGCTCCATGAAGTTCCCGATGTCCATCATAATTCATTTGCATTCAAATTCTCAAAGTCGTAATAGCCTCTGAAATATGACATTCCTATTTGATGTGATCTGATATTTGAAATTTCATTTTAGCATCTTCATCTGAAATAGGAAAGGAACCTTCTTGTAGATGTCATTTTTCATGATAGTTTTCTTCAACTTCATGATTTGGGCACCATGATCCATCTGCTTTGACTTCAACTTCTGTAACATTCTCAGGATAGATTTTCATTGCGGATGCAATGTGGCTAAAATATTGATCTATTATAATGTATTTCAATGAGTAATTCTTGAGACGTATAGGAAACTACCACTTTCTTGTGTGCTTATTGAGTTCTATAAATGTTTGAAGGTCAAAACAATGGATATGCTCACAAGATTTGAACCTCCTAGCAACATTCATATGTGATCTACTCATCAATAGCATTTTCTTGACTGTTTTAAAATCTCTTTCATTCCATGCATGGGCTCCTTGCTTGACATTTACACCTACCACTATGCATTGGTTTGAATGTTTCATATGCTTTTATATCATTTGACAGGCTCTTTTTCCATTGCACAGGCCTCTGGAGCATTTAGACTTGCCATATTTGCATTTTTTAAAGTTTAATAAATATTTGTTTATTCTAATTTCAATGTGCAAGCTTGTCTCTTTATATTCATGCACAGATCCATTTTCCATTTAAAATTTGCAATGCATTTTAAAATGTAGCACCCTTTATATTTATCTCTTGCGAAAACTTTCATAAGATGACGAATATGATCTTTAGCTAAGTTGTTATTTGTGAGATCAATAATTTGAAAACAAAAGATATCGTGCGACCCTTCATGGCTTTGAGTTTAATATTACTCTAGAATAAATGTGGCAAGAACAGCCTCCCTTTGAGCAAGGACATCAGCAAGTTCAGCTTTTAGCACATTTGATCATTAGAAACTCAATTATCAACCATTTCTACACAATGTTAAATATGTATAATCTACTTCCAGAATTGGCGTTAAAAACTGATAGAATTTCATCAAGGGATCCCAACACTTGGAAAAATGATTCATTCATATATAATGAGCATGCATGCAAAAGGAATTTATCTGATTCAACTCCATGTGTGAGATACCCGTGATTAAATCTAACAATTCTGAAAAACTGTTTAGATGCAGATCTAAAAACAACATAAAATTCATTTGGATTGGCCTTTGCAAAAATAGAAACCCATGCCTTGAGGCCCAACCCCTTATCCTAGCAGAAAATTTTCACACAAGGAACGCAAAGAAATAAATCTCATCTCTAGACAATCATTCAATACACAGTTACCAATGTCTGAAGATGACTGTTCTGCACAATCAATTCTGCACATACTGGGAAACTGCATAAAACACCTTTAGTTCTAGTTTCACAAACTCACCAAATGCACACCTTATGATTGGAGACCTCAGATATAGATTTAATTTCACAAAGGGATTATGAAACTCCAACTAGATTTCTCTTATGGTTAAGTGGTCAACCAACACTAATCTACAAAGTCAGCACTTCAACTATTTTCTGAACTTAAACACATTGAAATTACATAAATCTGATTGCAAAACTGCTAGGCAAAGTGGTTAAATGGATCGACAATGATCTAAAAATCTTCATGCAAATACATTTTCATGTTTGCAGTGCAGGGGAACACTCAAATCTTTAAAATATTCAACCAGGTACAACTTGTAAGACTTCAAAGTAGGACACTTCATAATTTTGCACTTTCACATTCAGAGAAACTCACTAAATTGCAAACAGAAGGGCTTTGGAAAACTTATCAAATGAGCTCATAGGGGTCTAAAACATGGGCAACATACTGCAACAACCCTTATGCTATGACTACCCAATGGGCTCAAGATACAAACCTCTAAAGTGGGTCATTTAGGAAATTTGGAATAAGTGCAAAGTGCAGATTTGTGTAATGACCTCCAAAAGGCTATCTCCAAAATATATCAAAACTTAAAAATGAGAGCTGAAACCCATTTTACTATCTTAATGAAAGGTTTTAAACACACTCTCCAAGTGGTTTCTCCTAAAAAACATCAGGCCTCTTTTTGCATGCATTCAAAGTAAGCCTTCTCCGCAAGTTTTTAGGGGCAGTGACCTTGCCTTAGAGAAATTTTCACTTATTCACTCCAAATTTCTCCATTATTCAAGGGTAATAACAAAGACAATAGTAGAAAGGAGAAAAGTGTCCTTACATTACTTGAATTTCTCATCTATCCATTGAGCTCCATGTGTATGTATTATATACTTCTAAACTAGTTTCTCATGAGAAATATTCATTAAATCAACTACACATATATCATTTTTCCACTAACTCACATCTCTTCACTTACTTTCCATCTTTAAATCCTCATGTGATTGCCTTGTATTTTCTGAAAGAAACCATTTTCTTACTGATTTCATGTGTGCTCTCTAGATGTAGACATCTCTACAAATGTTGCAAACCACAACATGTAGCACAAGAACCTTCCAAACACAACACCTTATAATAAATTCAACCATCATCTCATTTGTATAATACATTTGAAATAAATTCTCTTGGTGACTTCCAAGGTGCTTGTATACCACATTATTGCATCGTTAGT
Source organism: Thuja plicata (assembly GCA_018584345.1). NCBI lineage: Eukaryota > Viridiplantae > Streptophyta > Pinopsida > Cupressales > Cupressaceae > Thuja > Thuja plicata. Next base: position 160,891 of record MU223215.1, read on the forward strand.
GTGCAAAGTACAACATATGTGATGAAAAATATCATAATGCATGGAAAAATCAATGTGTCATACAACAACATGCGATACATGCATGATTAATATTAGCATACAAATATTTTTTCATTTCGAAAACTCTTTGACTAATTCTTATTTGAGGAAATCATTGAAGTTATCTTTCTTAAATTGTGTTTCAGTCATATCAAAAAATTGTTTTGGATGTGGCTCACTATTTGAAAATCCAATTCTCCTTCTAACAAAATCTTGTTGGCCCTTGTGTTTTCATGAAAAAATTTCAATTAATGTTCTTAGTTCATCAAAAACAACCTTGTCTTTGTGTTGATGTCTACCTGAGAACACCCAAAGAAAATTATTGTTATGATCCTCAATTTTCTCCCGCCTCCCTAAGGAATTTTTTAGTATTTTTCTACTTATCTTTAATTAATTACTTGTTTTTCTTATTAAATGACCTTTTGTCATCTCCTTGACCATTATGGTTAATGTGATAATACGTTGAGTACCATCAGAATATTTAGTATGTGATTTTGAACCAATTTCTTGATATGCATCATATAGGTTTCTCACAATAGTTCTTTAACTATTATTTTTGGATGATATTAACCAAAGAATTTTATTTTTGTATCTAAATTTTAGATTTTAACCATATCAACAAATAATTGGCATCTTCCAGTTTGATTTAAGCTTTCAAAATCGTTATTCCATATTCTTTTAACCATTCTTTTATAAGGTTTTTAGAAAACAATTATGGGGTATTAGCTTTAGAATATTATCATCAATGTCAATTCAAATATTTTATTTTCAATGAATAATTATAAGAGGTGTTAATATGACTGTATCTTCTTCATTTTTATTAAGTATATTAAGTATTTTCATCTCATCAAATTGAGTTTGTGTATGTTCATCATTGGATTGATCATTAATTGTGATTTCCTCTTTAATTGTACTAAGTTTGTTTGGTACATCAAATTGAGCTGGTGTAGATGATGTAAATTCTCCTTTGCTTTCCTTTTGTTCCCATAATATCCTCATGTGCTCCCTTGTCTTTCCTTTGATGCCTCTTATTGTTTGCTTTTTTCTATCTTGTTCTTTCTCATCATTAATATCAATTGTCATAAATTGTATCATTTTGAAAACATTTTTTACAAGAACTTACACAATCAAATCACCAAAACAACTACCAATTGTTATCATTTTTTATAATTAAAAGTTTTAAAATAAAAATAACCTTTAAAAAAAAAAATAGTAAGACACTCCAATCATTTGAAATCATATAAAAAAGCATGTCCTAAACTATCTAAAAATGTCCTAAACATTTGTGAAAAGTTGAAGTGGGGCCTTCAATAATTTTCAAAATTATTGTTTTGGCCATTGAAAATGCAATTTAGCTCAATAGAATGTGAACGGGTAATATTTAGTCAAAAATTGTATGCATTCTATTGAGCTAAATGTTCAAAATTTATATTGACGTTAAATACCCAATGTTCATAGGATCAAAAAACTATACAAGTTTTTAATATTATAAATCTTGTGTAGGCTATTTGTTATAAAAAAAGTCCTAAATTACAAACAAGGAAAGTGAGGAGAGAGAAGGGAGATAGGGGAGAGATATGAGGTAAACAAAAAAATGGGTTAAGATATAAATAGGGTGATAAAGGGGGAATAAGTGGAGAGAGTGAGAAGTGAAATAAGAGAAGAGAGAGATAGCAAGATGAGATGGATATGGTGATGTGGAAGGAAAATGTGTGTGTATTTGTGTGTGTGTGTGTGTGTGTGTGTGAGAGAGAGAGAGAGAGAGAGAGAGAGAGAGAGAGAGAGAGAGAGAGAGAGAGAGAGAGAGAGAGAGAGAGAGAGAGAGAGAGAGAGATA
>MU223215.1:163549-182660 GCA_018584345.1 Thuja plicata
ATATATATATATAAGTGGTCCTAGAGGGACTAAAAACTTCAATGGAAATGATAACACAATAAATGCCAACACAATAACACAATACTTTTTGTTGAAGAAATCTTGTTAAAGTTAAAAAATCAGTGGGAATTAGCACCCAAAAGTGATGTACTAAGAGTATAGTCTCCATGTTAAAAGATTTATCCCTCTTAGGAGATTATTACAACATTATAGTACATAGTCCCTATTAAAGGATAGACTGTGTTAGGAGTCAAGAGTAACAGAGGGCTCACTACCCAGCCACACTGCCTAAAAAAGGTTAATTCCACCCTCAAGGATTTATAATCCAAACAAGTGTATATAGAAAATACACAATCCAGTGAACTGTCTGATAACAACTATCTTTTCTTGGTCAGTTCCAATTAAGTATTCTTATCACAAACTCTTCTCTACATCCAACAACCAACAAGCCTCACATCTTTCACACTTCTCTTCCTTTTCAATATCTACCACATCTTTCCAAAGGAAAATATCTCTCGTATATTCCCTATTACAATAATTCATTAGGTTGTCCAGTTAAGCTTTCCCAATACAAAAATAATTAATTAGGTCAGCCAATTAGGCTTTCCCAATGTACAATAATTCTTTAACCCCTTTCTAAGATACACATGGTACCTATAACAAGTAAAAATTAATTATAATGCATCAGCTATAATCCAAGATCTGCAATCCACGCTCACAATCCATAATACATGTTACATGTCAAAAGCTAGCCACCAAATAGGTCTCCTCCAGAATACGCGTCACACCTGATGTCGCCAATACTCTCACAACTATCAATCAACAAAAAACATTCCTCAATGTGTCCTCTATCATTCCATAATCTCACATACACTGAAACATCTTCATCTATAAGATATACGCAAAGTATAGAGACCAGCTCTGTCAAGCATTATCGTTAGAGTCCATAAACGAGTCTTCACTAATTCATCTCTAACATCACCAATATGTGACCTCAAGTCAAGTGACCTTAGAAATAAGGTCATCACACATCCGCATTAATATCCCTGTCTTTAATCATTCTGAATCATCTGTATAGTGTTTGTACACTTCTTCCAGTGAAATAACAGTCTATTCTCTCTACAGAAATGTATGTTGACATCAGTGACAAAACATAAGTATCAACAACATAAATAGTAACCAAATCTGATATCATCCAACAATACCCCCCTTTGGAATTAATGGCAAGTTATGGGAAAATACATCAACCTAAAAATTACTCTCTCTAGATTTCTCAATATAATATTCTCAATATCCTCAACATAAATCTTACCAAAATAGTATGGGTTTTCACATAGAATCTTTCCCCCTTTGGAAGCAATGGCGAAGGGTTCCATAAGTCAACTTTAATCTTCTATAAGGTGTAACTTTTTCAAATCTTTATGTTCAACAACTAGGTGCAAAATCACTCAAATGTGCTCCATAGTGTTCCCGTGATCACTCCCCCTGTGGAGTAGATCCATACATCAACTTGAGACAATGATATAGCTCTCAAAATCATTGTACTGATGCATGTCTGCATAAATTAATTACCACTGAGAGGGGCTCTCACCCCAAGCATTCTTCTAAGATAATCAAAAGCATCTTTAGGCAAAGGTTTTGTAAATATATCTGCTATATGTGCCTTTGTTATAATATACTCCATTCTAATTTCCTTCTCTCCTACCTTCTTCCTCAATAAATGATACTTAATAGAAATATGTTTAGTCTTTGAATGCATTAGAAGATCCTTCGACATATTCACTGTGCTAGTGTTATCACAATGGATAACCATTGGCTCATCAAAAAAATTTCCAATGTCCTTTAGCATTTGGTTCATCCAAACAAATTGTGTACAATTTATCACAACAACAACATACTCTGATGTAGCAGTGAGCAATACAGTCCTTCTTCTTACTTAACTAAGAAACCTACCTTTTCCAAAGGAAAAATGCTCCACCACTTGTACTCTTTATATCATCCACATTACCTACCCAATCAGCATCAGTATAAGCCTGCAAAATAAAGTCATCTAGTTTTTCATACCACAATCCATATTCTATTTTTCCTTTCAAGTATCTAAAAATTCTTTTCATAATAACAAGGTGTGTCTCTTTAGGATCTTCTTGATAGCTTCCCACAATTCCAAGTGCACTGGAAATATCTGGTCTAGTGTGAGCTAGATATTTTAGACCACCAATCATCAACCTATACTTTTTTTTGAAAAACACTTTGAGTCTCATCATTACTAGTCATCTTGTATCCAGTCACCATGGGTGTCTTAACAGGGTTACAATCTTCCATTCCAAAAAATTTCAACATTTCCTTATGATACTTGGTCTAAGATATAAAAATAACATTCTTACTCTGATTAATTTGCAAACCAAGAAAAAGTTTCATCTCACCAATCATTGACATTTCAAATTCATTTTCCATTTCTTTAGAGAACTTCTTGCTCATCTTATCATTGCCTCCAAAAATGATATCATCAACAAAAATTTCTATGATTAAGATTCCATCTTTATCAGTTCTTAAATATAAATTATTGTCTACATTACCTTTTCAGGAACCAAGATGAAGTAAATACTTGTCGAGTCTTGCATACCATGCTCTTGGTGCTTGATTCAGTCCATACAATTCAAGTTCTTTAATTTACAAACCATGTCTTCATTTTCTATCAAAGGAAATCCATCAAGTCACTCTATGTATACTTCTTCTTCCGAATCTCCATTCAAGAATGTTGATTTCACATCCATATGATATACTTTAAATTCTTTATGTGCAACACAAGAAAGAAATAATATCATAGCTTCTATCCTAGCAAAAGGAGCAAATGTTTCTTCAAAGTCTATGCCTTCTTGTTGCAAGTAGCCTCTACAAACCAGTCTAGCCTTATTTTTTACCAATGTTCCTTCCTCATCCATCTTGTTTTTGAAAACCCATTTAGTTCCTATCACATTTTTGTTCTTAGGTCTTGGAACCAATTTCCAAGTATTTTTTTTATTTATCTGTTCATGTTCTTCTTCCATAGCTTTAGTCCAAGATTCATCTCTACATGCTTCATCAGTAGTTTTCGGTTCAACTTGAGAAATCAAACACATTTCATCTCTAACTCTAGATCTAGTCGTCATACCTTTACTTGCATCACCAATAACTTGATCTTCAGGATGGTTCCTCTTAACATACCATAGAGTATTAGGAGTCTCAGAACAATTAATGTCACTTCATAACTCAATAAACTATTAAATATTCAGCCAAATAGAATGAAACCAAATGGATTCTCTAGATATTTGTGTTACAAACCTAAATTCAAAATAATTACGTTCTTATCGATTTTATAAAAAAGTTATGCTGATCAAAGTGAGTGTCACTCCTGAAAAATCCTATTTTTTCACAAAAATAATTTTTGAAGAAGGAAAAATGGATTCAAATAAATTCCATTTTTTTTTTTAAATATATTTATAAACTAGAATGCTAAAATTCACTAGTAAACATAATCTTCAAATTCTTAATGTTTTTGCGACAATAGATGTCCGAAAGTGAAGTTTTTTTTTCAGAATGTTCATTTCAGTGTTAAATGTGGCCAAAAAGTGGGACACAGTTTTGTGGGATCACCCAGATGTTGCTATTTTTATCTCTCTGATTTTTCTAATAGCATAATAGTGGGCTACAGGTCACTTGACGAAGACATAAACTTGCTAATGGTTTGCTTGCAGAATGGTTGTCAAAGATCATTTTAAAAAATATTGTGCTTGTTTATTGCTTTCATCACATAGTATAAATAGGGCCTTGTTAAAATTTCTTGGGAATATTGATAGAAAAATTGGGGAATAGGCTCTTAATTACATGGAAGTAATGCCCATGGATGAATCCAAGACCTAGACATTTCTAGCTTGATGGAGACCTAGGGAAGCAAGGAAAGTTAACAAACCTTTAGCACATTCACTTGTTTGGGAATTATGCTCTTCTCTCTTTGAGAGAATCAAAAACCCAAAAGCTTGTGAATTGGTTGGAGGAGAGTTATCTCAGTGATGAATATGTCTTGCATGTTTGGGTAAGGTGAAGAGGTAGAGAAGTATGCTCTTCTCTCTTTGAGAGAATCAGATAATCTGACCCTCGAATCTGAGCCAAGTTTTATGTCATCTTTAGAGGGCCTGCCAGAAGTTGAACCTCCGGGAATGACCCAAGTGAGTACACAACTATCACTAGTGATTCCACCTCACTATAATAAAGTCTTCTTTGTCGAATCCAAAGACTCCAAATCCATGGTAACTTCTTTCTCAGGATTCTGACTATCATCTTGAGAAATCATTGTCTGTTGTACTGAGTGGCACCGCTCCCAGCCCTTCTTGTGGGGTTGTATGACTTTCTTAGATAGATGCCTACCCAGATCACCTCAAAAAGAAGACATAATCTGTATGCAGGGAGGGGGAAGAATCTCTCCCCTAGATTCTCAACATAGGTATGCACCTAGATGCTTGAGGTGGTTTATGATATTGGCCCCTGCTTTAAGGGTAACCTTCAAACATATATTAATGAGTCCTTGGAAACACCAAAAACACGGGCGCCCTCTCAGGGGTGACACTGCTGTGTGAGGTGTATGTATACGCATAAGTCAGTGAGGCATGGATTTTGTCTTCTCTACCATTTTTTTTCTAGGGATAACTAAGTGTTTGTTTTGACTCTTAAACTATCCAATCATGATTAAACAAAGACTCCCATGATTCTACCAAGTTGCCTTGTCCTTGGTACAACTGTTTGTAACTACTTCTTGCATCACTATTGCTTGATAAAAACTTTGTGCTTGTTAACGATTGCTTGTCACATTCAAACTGAGATTGCTGATCTGAACTGTCATAAAACTACCCTAAATCTAGAAATTCTATCAGAGAACAGTCCTGATTGTGTCTCAAAATCAGATTTTTTTCTTTAAAACTGAGTTGATCTACCAAAACCTAGAGTTTTCTTGCGTGAGATTCTAGAAAATGAGCATTTCCTTGTGTGATATTTCATTTTCTCACGTGCAGTTAAGAGTTTCCTCGCGCAAACCAGCACTTTCTCACGTAAATCTATCCTTTGGTGTCCTAAAATAGTGAGTTATTTCCCATTGGCTGATTAGTTTTTTGCGTGATCTGATTTTTTTCTGAGATCTAATTGCCTATTTCCATGTTGTCTGCAATCTGAAACTGAACATCTCAAGTTGTGAACCGACTGATTCTTGCTCAAACTTGTTTTATCTCTTTGTCTTTGTCCTACCTTTTTATGCTTTGTACCTTTCAATGTGATAGTCACATCTCAGTTGTTCTAAACCTATTGTTCAATCTGATAGTCAAGAGGGATCCTCATGTTCCTCCTCACCATTTAGTATAGATCCCAGTCTGAATCAGAAACTAGTGTTCCAACTGTGCTATAATCCCTTGTTTCAAGATCAATAGAACCAATTTCTTTTAGATCTTGAAAAAACTTTGGAAGACCATCTATTTGTGTCAACTCTATTGATGATCCTCACTACCTTATTGGTCCTTTTGATCATACCAATCCTTTTTGTACTATCAATCTTCGTGAACCTATTGATCCTTCCAAACCCATCGACCCCTTTGACCCACCAAAACTTACATTGGCCATAAATTGTCAGCTCGATACACACACTCACACTGAAGTTGTGTACACAACACAATCCCACATCAACAACATGGGAAGCCCTTTCGATCACCTACAAGGTCAATATAGCAAGGTCCATGACCAATCTCAAAATGATCAGGGTCAACAAGGTGATCAGCATCACCATCGCCCTCCCCCACATGACCAGACTCGAGATTAGAACCCAAGCATTTATGAGATCCTCGGTAATGAAAATGATCTAATAACACAAAATGAAATGGATGTTGAAAAATCTAATAATGCTCTCATCAAGATGATGGAAATTGTCCTTGCGGAAGATAAAGAGAAATATTTTCTAGATTTGGAAAACCAAAGGACTAAAGAGGAAAAGACTGAGACTACCAAATTGCAAAAGATGATTCAAGATATGTAAAGCCAAATTAGCCAACTTGTAAAGGATATGGATAAACCCACACAACAATTCATGATGGAGACCATCTGTCCTTTTCCTTTTGATAGGAGTCTTCATATGCCACCTTTTCCCAAGGGTGTGGAACTCCCTAAGTATGATAAATATTTGGGTACCACCGAACCTCAGGATCATCTAAGAGAATTTGGGGCTATATCTATGGAGTTCATTCATGATCAAACTTATTTAATGTGTCTCTTTCCCTAAAGTCTGGGTGGACCTACTATGGAGTGGTTTTATCAACTACCCATTGGCATTAAGACTTTTGATGAGATTGCAAATCTCTTTATCCAGCATTATTCTCACAATATACAACATCCTGTCAACATCAGGGACCTTTGCAATCTCAAGAAAATACAAGGGGAGCCATTCCTAACATTTCTCTAGAGAGGGAGACAACTTTACACCAAGTATCCTCATAAAATACCTGAATCTAAGAAACTTGACATCTTCTTGGACAATCTCACTCTTGATTGTGGGTATCAGGTACAACTTCAAGGTCCTCTTAATTTTGATAGCATGATTAAACAAGCTGTGAGGATAGAGGCGTTTATGGTTAAGAAAGGGGAATTGACTTTATACAAAGACAACAAACAAGGTTCCTCCTCTTCCAAAAAAGATAAAGGGAAGTTTGTCAACAAGAATAGGGACATTGTGAATGATGGAGTTGTTGATAATGTGACCCTGGCTCCTTCAAAACTAGTTTTCAATCTTACTTCTAGTTTACAAGCAATCAAAACTGCAAAAAAGGCTACAATAAACACTCAATTGCGTTCTATATTCTCTAGAAACAAACCTTGGGCCCCTTGACCCAAGCGTGAATTTACTTCCTTGGGAGAACCGTTTGATGTAGTTTACAAGACTTTGGTGCAAAACCATATTCTCACTCCTTTGGACAAGCATCCATATGATCTGCAACCATAACCCCATTGGTGGAATGACAACGCATACTGTAACTATCACCAGAACAAGGGTCATAAGACTTCTACTTGTCTTCAGTTGCACCATCAGGTCCAAGATCTGATTGATAATGAGGTTATTATTGTGGAAAATCATAATAAGAATTTAGATCACCTTGCATTAAAAGATCCCTTTCCTCATCACAAGAAAGGTAAGTCTTCTGACACTAAGAAAAATATTGCCAAGGTTAACTACATGCATACCATGACTTATGACAATGTCATCAACATGATCGAACCTGTCAAAGTTGAGTATCATGATGTGATTACTATCAAGGGAAGTGGGGATGCTCTTAATCCTAAGACCCCATTTGTCTTGAGAGGCCCTGGGTCTTGCTCATCTGAACCTAAATCATCTCAGGATTGTGCAAATGTCATTACCAGATCCCGTGCTAAGAACACTCTCAAGGTTTTTGACCCTCCTGCTACTACATTCTCACCGAAGCAACCCGCGGATAAAGCTATTGTTGGCCCTGCCAACAAGACTATGAAAATGGTCCCCATAGCTCCTTCTTCTAATTATAGCATTCTCGACCAACTGCAAAGAACCAATGCCGAAATAACCATCTTTGAGCTATTGAAGATCTCGCCTGCTCACAGGCAGATTCTGGATAAAGCCCTCATAGAGGCTAACATCCCCAAAGACATTAATCTTGATCAGTTTCAATCTATGGTGGGTCATTTGACTTCACCACACTATCTGTCTTTCTTAGAAGAAGATAACCATTCGATCAGCCACCCGCATAACTCTCCTTTGCATATAGAGGTCATGATTGGAAAAAAACTCGTCCACCGTGTTCTTATTGATAATGGTGCTGGAATCAACATTTTCTCTACTCACTTTCTCGCTTAGTTAGGCTATGATGAAGATCGCATAGTTTCCCGCAAGAAAATTACTATCAAAGCCAATGATGAAGAAGAAAGAAAGTCTAAAGGTTTAGTTGTGCTACCTATTTGGGTTGGACCTGTTGAAAGAGATGTCACTTGCCAAGTGTTGGACATTCCTCTTTCTTATAACATAGTGTTGGGAAGGCCATGGATCCATGAAATGAAAGTGATTCCCTCTACGTATCATCAAAATCTCAAGTTTCCTTTCCATGGTGCAGAAGTGACAGTTCCTGCTAATATGGGCTCTTCTTGTAATACACTCACACAGTCAACTAATAGTTTTGTTCCTACTCATAGTGAATACAAAATTTTGTGAGGCCTAGTTTAGAGACGTGGAATATAATTTGAAAATAAAAGACATAGGCATAGGGGGGTATCAAATAGAACCTATGCTATCATTAGCAACTCTACCTCTGTCTCCTCATTCTTACGGGAGACCTTCTGAGAACAATAAATCTTCTACTCCTGAAATAGTTTATGATGGTGCCTTTCTACGAGCTTCAACACCATTAGAAGATGAAGATGATGAAAGAGATATTAAAGCTTGGCTTTACAAAGGAAAGGACATATCTGAACAGACTGCCCCAGCTCGTGAACTAGATCTCAATAATGAAGGTCTTAAAATCACAAAATGCTTTGGATACAAAGGGAGTGGTCCAATAGGGATGAATGATAATGGGCTAGTTGAACCTATTAAATCTATGGGTCAAAGGATTACAGAAACAACTAGTTTAGGCTTCAAGAAGATCCCGTTCCATCTAGGGATTAACAAATTAGTGCCAAAACTGCATCCTCCAGTAGAATCTAAAGGCACAACTATAGTTGACACTGTAGAGGATAACTTCGATGAGGATTTCTTTCCTTATCCTATCCCTCTAGATCTGGCAGCATTATTTTCTGAGCTAGATGATATCATAATACATTCCAGTAAAGCCAAGGCTGGCAGTCACTCCAATGTCACTATTCCATTCACTTCTCTAACATACAAACAATGGAAGGTGTCACAAGACCCTGGTTTCCAAGGTGAATGATACATACCATCATAGTTTCAAGAGTATTTTGTGCAAGAATAGGATGGTGTCACATGAAATCTCAAACCTTCATGGTGCAAACATCCCAGATAGAGTTCAGACATAGATTCCCATGAATATGAGTTTGACAGTTTTTCAGAACGATCCTATGAAATCCTTCTCGACATAGGCGAAGGGTCTAGTGAAAGGTCTAATGAGTCTAATTCCATAAATTTTAACGTGTCTTCTACTACAGTCGCTAGGAATATAAGGGATTCAAATACACCTTTGGATGATATTTCTCTAGGTCTCAGCTTACTAGTCCACACTTTTGATGATTATACTGTGAATGCACTTGAACCCGTCACTTCTCTCTCACTCCAACATCCTAGCTAATAGACTGGAATTCTCCTTCCTCATCCAACGAAGTCCTCACATTCCAGAATGATTATGCTCTAGTCTGTTATCTTCACACTGTTGAACCTGTAATGTCCTCCACTAGTGAAGAAAGTGTCAACATGACCGAGGCTGATGTCAAGTATCTTAGTCATAAAATCAAAAGAAGAAAAAATAGGCGATATGATGGTGAAAACCACATTGTGGCAGTGTCAGAGCCAAAAAAACTAAACATAATAGATGTATCTGAAGGAGAAAACCTCTCCAAGGCTCCTGAGGATGAGATACTTGATGTGCTTCTAAGTCATTTCCAGGAACGATCATTGGCGCTAATTGAGCCAACTCAGCCAGTAAATCTAGGTACAAAAGAAAATCCACACATTATTCATGTGGCTAAATCATAATCTGCAAAAGAACTCAAAGAATTCACAGATTTCTTCAATGAGAAAAAGATAAACTTTGCATGGACATACTCTGACATGCCTGGTGTAGATCATGATCTTATCATGCATCACCTGTCAATAGCTCCTGGAGCAAAACCAGTCAAGCTAAAAATTATAAAAAATGCATGCACATGTGGTTCTACTTGTTAAGGCAAAATTAGAGAAACTCCTAAAAATTGGGCTCGTCAGAGAAACTGACTATGCAGAATGGATCTCCAACATAGTTCTAGTGTTGAAGCATGAAAAATCTATCAGAGTCTAAATAGACTTTAGGGACTTAAACAGGGCATGTCCAAAAGATGATTTCCCACTACCCAAAATTGATATGATTATGGATATGATAGCAGGGTAGGAAATGTACTCCCTAATAGATGGTTTCTCTGGCTACAACCAAATCAAAATTGCACTAAAGGACCAAGGAAACACTACTTTCACTTGTGCATGGGACACTTTTTGCTAGAATGTTATTCCTTTTTGTCTTAAGAATGCTGGAGCTACGTATCAGAGAGCATTCACTACTATATTTCATGATATGATGCACAAAACAATGGAGGATTATGTTGATGACACCCTTGCTAAAAGTATGGATAGGAAAGCACATCTTACTAATCTTTTCCCTATACTAGATCCTATGGAAAAGTTTAGACTACGTTTCAATCCTAAGAAATGTGCATTTGGAGTAACTTTCAAAAAATTGCTTGGTTATATCATCTCCGCAAAAGGTATTGAGGTGGATCCTGAAAAGGTGCAAGATATAATGGACATGCCTCCACCTCACAATATCAGCCAAATGAGAGGCCTTCAAGGTTGGCTTTAGTCTATCTGGTGCTTCATCTCATAGCTAGCTGACAAGTCATAGCCATTTACTAAAACTCTATATAAAGGTGTGACCTATGCATGGAATAAAGAATGTGAACAAGGTCTTCAACAAATTAAATAATATCTGGCTAATCTGCCTATATTAATGCCTCCTATTCATGGGAAGCCATTAATATTATACATCTCAGCTATAGAAACATCTTTGGGTTCTCTATTGGACCAAGAAGATCAAAACAATAAAGAAAGAGCAATCTATTACATCAGCAGAATAATGGTCTCCTATGAAATGAATTATTCTGTCATTGAGAAAGCTTGCTTGGCGCTGGTGTTCACTTCCTAGAAGTTGGGACATTACATGCTTGCTCACACTACAAGGCTTATTGCAAAAATTAATCAATTAAAGTTCTTACTCAACAAAGCTGCCCTCATGGGTAGATTAGCTAAGTGGGTCATGATACTGAGTGAATTTGACATTGAGTATGTGGAAAGAAAAGTTATCAAAGGGAAAGCAATTGCAGATCAGTTGGCTGAGGCACCTATTGCAGACTATCAACCATTAAGGATTGAGTTCCTAGATGACTCCATCATGCTTCTCACACATCAGTCATGGACCATGTTCTTTGATGGATCATTCACCCAGTAGGGTTCAGGTGCCAAAATCTTGTTCATTACACCTCAGTGGTATTCATTACCAAAGGCTTACAAAATGATGTTTCCTTGCACAAATAACATAGCTGATTATGAAGCCTTGATCAATGGATTAAAAATTGCTATTGAATGGCATGTCGATGAGCTAAAGGTCTTTGGAGATTCACATATGGTTATCAATCAGGTGAATGATATCGACCAAACAAAAGATGAAAAACTGGTGCCTTATAAAAAGATGGTTGATGATCTTAAGAAATACTTTGCACATGTTACTTTTCAACAAATTCCAAGGGAAGATAATAAAATAGTTGATGCCATGGCTACTCTGGCTTCCATGTTACAAATTCCAGCAAATGACTTCAGACATGAATTCCTAGTGGAGACGCTATGCTACCCTGCTTATAATTCCCTTGAATCCTGGATGATCTATTCAGTCATTGGACATGACTCATCCTACTATCACCATATTTACTCCTACCTTCATAAAAAGATTATTCTTGATACTTACACTCAAAATGAGAAATGTCACTTACTCTGCAGTGCTTCATGGTTTGTCGTCATAGCTAACCACTTATATAGGTGAGGTCTAGACGTCACCCTCCTTAGGTGTTTAGAACCTGATGAGTCCAAACGTGTGTTAGTAAAGGTGCATGAAGGCGTATGTAGGTCTCACTCAAATGGCCTGACACTAGCTTGCAAAATTATTAGAGCTGGTTACTATTGGTCGGATATGGAGAAAGAAGCTATACAATTTGCTAAATCTTGCAAACAGTGCCAGCTTCGTGGAAATCTGATCCACGGTCCTGCCAAGGAGCTCATTCCTTTTGTCAGCTTTTGGCCATTTCAGCAGTGGGCTTTTGATTTGGTGGTTCAGATACATCCATCTTCTTCAATGGGACATAAATATATCATTAATACTACAGACTATTTTACCAAGTGGGTTGAGGCAGTGCTCCTCATCATAGCTGATGGCAAGTCTGTGGCCATGTTTATACTGAACTACATCATTTGCAGATATGGTGTACCCTCATCAATAATCACTAACAATGGGGGGTAATTTAAGAACAAGGACCTAACAGATTTATGCACTAAGTTCATAATTATTCAGCACTGGTCTTCTATCTATTATCCCCAGGGTAATGGACAGATAGAAGCTTCGAATAAGACTATTCTCAAGATCTTACACCGCACAGTACACAAATCTGGATGAGACTAGCATCTCTAGATTAATCTAAATTTATGGGCTTACCGCACCAGTATAAAGACACCAATAGGGGCCACACCCTTTTCTCTAGTTTATGGTGTAGATGCAGTGCTTCCTATTGAGGATGATATTCCTACGTTGCGATTCTTTCTGAAGGGTCTCATTACTGATGATGATATTAGAATATCTCAACTTCAAGAGCTAGAAATACTGGATGAATGTTAGAAAGTGGCATTCGATCATCTCTGAGCATATTAGAATAGAATATCTAAAATCTACAGCAAGAATGTCAAACCAAGGGAATTCCAAATGGGTGATCTCGTCCTAAAAGAGAACCCCAAGAATCAACAGCAACGGGTCCAGAAAGGAAAATTTGAACCAAACTGGCTTGGTCCGTATGTTATCACTGCAATATTTGGGTTTGACATTTACCAACTCTCTACCACAGAGGGAGAATAGCTCAAAGAGCCTATCAACACTCTTCATATAAAGAAATTCTACAGTTTATATGTCTTCTGAATGCTCATGTACATACTCTATTATGACAAAATCCTAAAAATTGCAAAATGTCTTAAAAAAATGATCATCTTAGTGAAAACCTACCAAAAAGGCACTTTGATGTATCTATTATCCTGGTGAAAACCTGGTAAACAGGCGCCTTGATAATACAAAAAAAAATCAAAAAAATCAAAACTACAAAAAAATCAAAAAATACAAAAAAATGAAAAAAATGAAAAAAAATACAAAAAAATTGAAAAAATGAAAATACAAAAAAAAATGAGAAAAAGAGAAAAATGTGTCATTGATGAAAACCTGGTAAACATGCGTCATGGTAGAAAAAATAGAATTTCTGCCAAGATGGTGAAAACCTAGTAAATAGGTGCCTCTTGTTCCGCAATGCTCTATCTATCGTGACATCCCTTGGCTTTCTTGCAATTTGCTCTCCTGATTTCCTTCTTTGGTTTGCTTTCCTGATTTAGTTTAATTTCTTGCTTTAGTTTGCTTTCCTACTTTAGTTTGCTTTTTGACTTTAGTTTTCTAGCTCATGCATTCACTCTCAGTTATTTTTGATATTTTGCTTGACTCACATAGATTGAAACTGGTCACACTTAGGGGCATCTTCCTCATCTAGGGGGCATTGTCCTATCTTTTAGAGTCTATCTCCTCTTCACATCAGTCACCAGTGGTTCTCACTAAGTTTGCCTGCTGATGCCTAGATCTCACATTGATCTTTATACTTGAGAATCTCTCTCACGTCAGTCACCAGTGATTCTCACTGCGTCTGCCTGCTGTCGTTGTACTACTGAGATTTCTCACATCAACTCACTATCTTCCTAGTCCACATAAATATATTCAATACTTGGGGGCATGGCTCTCCACTTTGATCACATCTTCGGTTTACACTCCAGTCAGTAATCTTGTCAGTTCTAAAGGACAACTATCTACTGGCACAAACTAGTGTTTCTCAACACCCCCAATCAAAAAATGTTTTTCAACACTATCTTTGGACACATATCTGTGTTTTTCAACACACATTGGACATCGCAACGTAAACATCTCTCGATAGAAATCAAACACATCACACTCACAAGCACAACAGTGTTTTTCAACACCCTAAAAACATACACATTCGTAAACTTTGGAACATGCTGAGCTATGATTGAATCTTTCTTTGTATGTTGTCTGTTCTCATGAATTTCATTGATATTTTCTTTATCTACTGCTTGTGGGCGTGGTTTAGATGATCTGACAACATCAAATAAATAGGGTGTATGTGATAAGAGCTTTTGCATTAAGGTGGAAAATCCTCACATCCCTTGATCTTGTTTATTTATATGCCAAGGGGAGGTTGGAACTATCTCCTTGACTGTTATTGCTTTGTTTGTTTACTTGTGTACTCTTACTTTATCAAACTAGAAAAAATGTTCAGGTCATCTTGGCTTTTGTGCCTTGGTGCTTATGTTCATTTCTGACATTTTCTCTGATGAAAGTCATATTCATATTCTTATGGTTATAGTGGCACCAGTAAGGATTGTATTGACTCCGATGTTCCAAATACTTGATGATGATAATTATGCAATGAGTCCAACAATCAATTCCTAGGGTTGCATTTAGCTTAGGCTTGCATTCACATTTTAAGCTTTCATAGTGACATTTTTAGTGCTCTCTTCATTGTCTTCTCATTCTTCGAAGGTTCTCATCTTTTGTCCTGGATTCCTCTTGACTGCACAAGTGTCTGGTACTCGCTCTCGATCTTTATTCATATTTTGTTGGTTAGCACCTATCGTATATTGAAATATCCTGCATGAGATGATTAGTACCATTGCATTCATTTGCATTTACATATCCATAAACATGTGCATCCATTATAGGCATAAATCAAATCATACATAGCATTTATCCATCTAACATCTATCATTGCATTACATTCATTCATACATCAATAAAACATGTGCATAAACATTTGCATATTCATCCATGGCATACATTTCTAATCCATACATCTAATCATATAGGAAACATCTCACAAGACATACAAGTTTAAAGCAATATATAAACAAGTACAATGATTACAAAATTGAGCTCATATATATCAATCGATCAAGTGTACAATGGTGCTACTCGAGCATGGTATATCAAAATGGTGGTACAATATATATATCAAATGTCTCATCTAGCCACTCCCACTCAGAGGAGGTGGAGGAGGTGGCATGGCCTACTACTGAGGAGGTGTCTGTGGTGGTGCCTGCGGAGCCGCCCATGCCCCAGCATACCTTGAAAATGGTAGAATCTGGTCCACTACCTTAGGAACTGTGATCACGTATGTAGCATAATAATAGGCTAATTGAGCAGCCTCATATCTCACCTCTAGCTGTGCTCTAGCAAGTGCCTCCTGTAGTCCTTAGATCTCATGATCCTGCTCAGTCACTCGGGTCTCCTAGATGACCACCTGTGTACGGTAGTCATCTCGCTCCCTCTGTACCTACCTCACTCTCTCCCAGCTCTTCCTGAGAGCCTCCTATATATGTGCCACCTATCCTCCTGCCTGTGTATTAGCAATAACAATATCAACCATAAAGGTATATTCCTCCCCCTACTTAGTGGACCTATCCCGAGTATGACTACTCCCTGCACCTACGTCTAATCCCTTCCATCTAGGAAGAAAGGGACTCATTCCAGTCCTTGGTCGTAGTACTATATGTTGTGGTGGGACCTGCTATAGTGGTGGTTGTGGTGGCTGTTGTGCCTGCTATGGTGGTGGCTATGGTACCTACTACTATGGTGGTGGCTATACCGCCTACTATACCTATGGGCCCATGCCAACAGGATATGTAAATCTCAGGAATGGGTGTGCCAAGATGTGATTTCTGTATGTAGATGTCATCCCTACATTCGTCACCCCTACTAAATAATCCCACCTAGCTGGTGGTATGCATGCATCTATCATGCTCCTGCTCTAGTCTAGGTACCGCTGCCAGCCCTTCTTCATCTCATTGATGAATCATGCATATGTGCAGTACTCCTGAGAGATGTCCTATGGTCTCCCAAACTGTCGTAGGACCCATGTCAGTAGGAAGCACTCAATGACACTAATGGTGCACCCAATCAAGGGACACGAGTAGAACATATGTGGCAGCTCGTGCTGTGTGTCATCCCAAACCTTTGTGGCTATCCATGGCCTCCATATAACTGTTGCCATATCATCTAGCTGTGCCCATCACTGATCTGTGTTACCTAGTGTTGGCTGAGTCATAGGACCTGCATACCTTTAAATATATGGCTCTAAGGGTTGTCGAGTATCATTAAAAATTGGCCGACATACAAGAAGGTGCTCCTAGGCCTAGATCTGTAGAACCACAACTCTTCCCACCATGGTCTGTGCGCTCTGATACACGATCTCATGCATCTCATTGTACATCTATGCAAGCATGCGCTTGCCTCATCCAAACCTCACTGCTGGGCTAGCGAACATCCACTACAGCATGACTCCCTAGCTACACTCTAATCCGTGCTGACCCTGATCTGGCACCAGGTGACAACTCAAGAACAGCGCCAAGACAACTACCAATGTATGATCTACACCGTACCTACTCATCAGATCCTCCCAAGAGATGGCTAAACCCATCACCAGATCATCCTAGAAGATCGCTCTTAGTGCAAGTGTGGCCGCTCTCTGTAGTGTATCTTACTCCACGTGAGCCCCATGGAATGGTACTCTCAGGATCTTGTATATGTCCTTAGGAGTGACTATCATCTCCCCCTATAGCAAATGGAAAGTGTTTGTCTCTGAACGGAAACGCTTGACAAGTGCACCCAATAGACCGTGATTTACCCAAATAATGGGTACATCATGAGGATATGATAAACCTAGCCCGTCGAGATGGACACCATCAGCATTTGTCAGTCTCCATAGAAGCTCACCTATGATAGGATGATGAGAGAAAAACACAATATCAGAGAAGTCAACCTGCAAAGCAAGTGATGACATTTGATGTACATCAACATGATGATTTTCAAATCAATGACAACAAGTGAAGCTATGGATCTACCCTAAACATAGTTCTGAGACATTCTAAGTGACTAATTCTGCAGCATACTAGACAATAGCTTTTTGGATGGCAAGCAGTTCCCATGTGAGGAAACTCTTTTCCCGCATGAGATTTCTATTTCGCGTGAGATAGGATCTCTCTTCACACCAGATTTCATAACTGGCGATGAAATCTCGCACGACATCATCGTGCACCTCGCGCGACATCATCGTGCACCTCACGCGACATCATCGTGCACCTCGTGCGACATCATCGTGCACCTCGCGTGAGCTTGGGAAGGGACCCAGTGCGAGGAAGCCCTTACCTACACAAGGAAACCAATTTCTCACATGATGGGTCACCTTGGATGATGTGAGGAAACTATTCCCTCACATGAGACTTGACCTAAGTGGTATTAAAAGCTTTAAAAGCATGCTAAAAGATATACTAATCGATAAAAATTTGAAATGTAAGATTTTTTTTTGATTACTTATAGGTGCGTCATACTCTGATGGCTGGTTGTGTCGTTGGGAGCACTCAAATCAATGTGTATGCATGGGAATGCTATCAATATCAGCCTAGCCCCTCGCCATCTTTAAAGTCAAAAGTGAATAATGATTTGAAAATGAGCCCTCTGGGCCTTATATAACTTTTGACCTAATTTTCAAAAGTGCTCTATTTTTTGTGAAAATTGTACCCTTCACTAAATCGACCATTCTGAATCCATTTTCGTGATTGAAATCAAAATCTTATACTCCTAAGTAGCTCAAAATTAGGTTTTAAAATTTTGGGACTGACGTGCTTCGACACTTCTGAAGTCAACTTTCTGACGTCGCTTTCTTGTCAGAATCATCTCTCGTCATCATTTTCTCAGCTTCTGTAATCTTTTTTATCAAAAGTCAACTCTAGTCAATTTTGGTCAAACTTGGTCAACTATGGTCAAACCTAGTGAACAAGACCTCCCGATCACTCTAAATT
Organism: Thuja plicata; assembly: GCA_018584345.1. Classification (NCBI taxonomy): domain Eukaryota; kingdom Viridiplantae; phylum Streptophyta; class Pinopsida; order Cupressales; family Cupressaceae; genus Thuja; species Thuja plicata. The sequence goes on from MU223215.1 coordinate 181,512, forward strand.
GATTATGCCTTCTCTTGATCTATCTTTGAATTCCTCTCGATCTCCGATCTTACTTCTATCTACAATCTTTTGTTGTCAATCATCTTTTTGTTGTATCATCTTTTGATTTCGCTTCTGAGGGCCATAGGATGATTGCATCATTGAATCTTTTTACGTCATTCTTGAATCAGTCTAATCTGAATCAAAAGTCCCCATTGCTAGGGGCATCTCTTCACTTGGGGAATATTTAGTATTTTGTACCTTATGGTCAAAATTGGATATTCTAGGATCTTGAATCTCTAGGGGCATCTTGATGTTTCGCATCTTGTCATCTTGTCATCTATCTTGTTGGTTGTATTTCATGTTTTTGATGTTTTTCTCTGTTCCTTGCTCTCCTCTCTGAAAATTTTCAGGTTTCATGCTTAACCCTTGCCCAAATTGTCAAAACCCTGCTAAAACCCTAAGGCCAAATGTTAAACAATGCATTTTGAAACCCCTTAGCCATGTCTTTCTATTTCTTCATTACCTTTTTTAAGTCACTAAAGGCATGTGCTATTTAAAATTTTAAGTCAGGTCGCTTGATCGCATTACCAAAAATGAATGTGCCAAAAACATCTCCCGACTTTGCTTTTACCTTGTGTCGCTTAGTCTCATTAAGAAATCGAATATTCGATCTGTGTATCGAGACTTAGCGATTTCCTTTTGGTCAGGTTGTCACTTAATATCATGTTTTGAGCTTTAAAATGAACGGGACCCACCTTCAGTCGGGTGATCGCGTGAAGAGTCAACAGGTCAAATAAATGTCTTCCGACCTTGCGCCTCCTTCATGTCGTGTGATCGCTGGATCAGGACATTCAAACAGTTAAGGTTTCTCTTCAGTCATGTGGTCTCATGATATTTGGCAGTTAGTGGATAACAGTCCCGACCCAACGACTAACAGTTTCAGGTGAAGTGATTTTACTCAGTTGGGATGTCACCAGAACAGGGGTGATGAGTCAGACTTCCAGAATACATAAAGTGGATGAAGTAATAGATGACATCTATCAGAATGCTATTGGTTGTCGTGTGATCACTTGATGAAGAAAAGGGATCAAGCGATAAGGAGACTTAAGTCATTATACCCTTGGTCGCTAAGTCTCGTGATATTTTAAGGGTATGTGAAATTGTAAA
>MU223215.1:219642-231332 GCA_018584345.1 Thuja plicata
AAATATTCTATAGGGGAAATCTGAATTTTTGCTTCTTCACAAAACTGGATAAAATCAAAAGGTGCTTTATCCTTACCTGTTTGAGAATTTGAGGCTCCTTGATCAGCATGGGCATGGCTCGTGGAAGCAGCAGCTTCACCTTTGAGAGGTTGGCTCAAGGGCTGGTTCTTCAACTTCTATCCCCGAGTAAGCACTTGATACAAAGTCCCATCAATGGTAGCATAGCATTCACCTTGGGTCTCAAAGTCAGATTTATAATCCACAAATAAATTTCCGGAGTCGCCATTGGAGTATGTATCCAAATCTGCACAAGGAGCTACTACATTCAGCTCATTAGTGGCTAGCAACTGCATCATATGGACAGTCTCTGGGTAGTTCTCACCGTCATGATCTATAGTCAAATGAAACATGCACATGTTCCCTTTCTTGGGTGTTGCCTCAATCTGCAACCTAGGCTAGGGGCCTGTAAGCTACAGGAACTTATTGTCTGCACCTCTTCCCGGCGTATTCTAAAAATTCTGCTAATAAGAGTTGTTGAAACCTGGTAATTTCTTCTTCATCGCGACCAACTCATTTGACAGCTTCTGGAGCATCTCATCAGATGACATAGTATTGCTGGAGCTTCCCTTGTTTTGAATCTCCCTTTTCCACTTTCCCGCAGAGATCAAGTCATCTTCGCATTCTATAGCTCTTCTTTGTGCGTCTACTAGATCGACAAGGCGTGCCTGCCTTAAGTCATAATTTACATCTGCAGGCATCGCATTTATGAAGAACATTTTGAGATTACCGGCAGCAGGCATAGCAGCAGTAGGGATTCTACTGGTAATCTTGTTGAAACTGGCTACGAAATCCCTCATACTCATGTGAGGTTGCTTCTTGATGGATGCGAGTTGCGTTAACAGAGCATGCTCATCTTCTGCAGTCTTAAATCGAGCTTCAAATGTTGTTCTCATTGTATTCCAGTTAGTGATAGAGCCATCATCCAAATGATAGAACCAGTCTGCGGCACTCTCTGTCAGGGTCTCAACAAACAATCTTACTGCAACGTCCTCATGTGCCACTCCTAAAATGTGAGTAGCTGCAAAGAATGCCTTGATATGCTCATCGGGAGTGACCATTCTGTCACCCGAAAACTTAGGAAAGCTCTTCCTCAACCTAGCAGGAAGCAGATGGTAAGCTGCTAACGCTAAAGGTCTAACTACTGTAACCCATGGAGCAGCCATGATAGCCCTTGCACTATATGGTGGAAAATTAACAACCGGGGGAGTATTGATACTGTGAAGAGTCAATACCTAGCAAGTGCTTTGTGAAGTAATTTGATTCCTAACAGGGGAGGCCAACCTACTCTGACTCTTCTTTTCTCCTCTTCTTTTAGGAACCTCTAGGATGGAAAAACCAAGCTCTTCTAGCTTGTAAAACATAGGATCACGCCCACCCTATTTTCTGGTACTCCTGAGGAACTTTGTGCATTCCAGGGTGCTGAGAAGAGTTTACTACTAGGCTTCTCTTCATGCTTGTCTTCCTTCTCTCCGGATACTCCTCCTTTGAATAGCTCTTTCTAAATCTTCCGCCCTTCTTTCTTCTTCTTCTAATACCTGGCTCACATTTCGGTAATGCTCAGCGTTCCTCCTATATCTCCAAACAAATGTATTGAGAGACGAGCTTATGTCTTCTTGGTCATCTTGAAAACCAAGGTTTGGTTGGAGCACTGGAAATATATTCTCATGAGGGAGTACCATTTTTCCTCATGATGCGATGTACTAATCCAGCGACTATTCAGTTTCTTGACTTGTAAATGGGGTTCTTTAAACACAGAGTCGCCAATCTCTAGCAGAGATAATAATAATAAAACTGAGAAAACAATCTCTAGCACTGATCTTCTTTTCCAAGTCCCCAGTGGAGTCGCCAAAAATCTGTTGGTAAACAGATTTGTCCTTTCTTACTTCTTAGGAATATGACTCCTAGTGCCCAGATTATGAAAGATATCTGATTACAACAGTTGAAAAGCTGTTCTCTGATTACTGGCTTTTCTCTGAATTGGTAGGTACAGCTCCCTTTTGGAATGATATGCAATGAATTATTTCTTGATCCTAAAACTATCACAGGGCATGCTCTTAACCCGAGAGTAGAAGAGGCAAACCGAATTAAGCCTAAACAGAACTTAATACAGGCAAGGAGAGCTTTCTAATATATAAACCAAGTTGTAGAACTCACACATTCTATGAATTCATACGCTCAGTATTAACTAATCTACAGAAACTACTAACAAAGAGATAAATGCAATGATGAAAACTTCTAATGAGTCCTTCTCTGAATATCCCACAGAACATCCTACTAAGGTTCATTCACATCTTCAAAACAGAGGAATGAAACATCTTTTCTTTCCTACTGCAACTCAGATTAAGAAAAAGAATCATATCATTAACAACTTCTATTTATCTCTTCTTTGAATATCCCACAGCACATCCTACTGAGGTTTATTCACATCCTCACCACAAAAGAATGAAACATCCTTCCCTTCTTAATGTAACTTAGATTAAAAGAAAGAACCATCTAACTAACTGGAACATAAAATAATTGACATAAAACACCTTCAATTGTCTCTACAACATCAAGTATTCCACACCAAAATTTTCTGACCTTTCATTAATCTTTCAGTTTCATACATATAGACCCAGGGGATGACCGTTAAAAAGGAAGTTTAATCGATTTATCTCCCTCTAAATGACAGATGGCAAGAAACCACCTTTGGAACAAACTCATTACAAGGGAAAAGAAACAGAAAAGGAAAGGGGAAGCTAAATCATTTGGCCTCTTTTCCCTTTTCCATCTTTGTCTGATATGCTTTGGCAGCTCTTTCATGGCCGTGTGTATGTGTCCACTTAGCTTCTGCAGTTCCTCGACTCTTCTTCTTTAATCGCACACCCGCTATCCTTTTATACTCTACTTTTGGGTTCATGCGAGTGAGCGACGCTTTCTTTTTAACTCGTCACACCCTCGCGAGTTGATTTTTGATGTCACCTGATTCTGGGCGACTGAGCGACAACGCCTCTTATCTTTCAGCTTATTCCCTAATCGCACACTCACTGACTGTTCAAACTTAACTTTTGGATCTAAGCGGGTGAGCGACGTTCATTTTTTACTGCATACTCTGTCTGATCTCTCACTCTCTCCACTTAATATTCTAGCTTCATCTCATGTGTGAGTGAGTGATATTATCTGTTCTTTCCTTAGTCGCAAACTCGCAAACCTGAAATTTTTACTTGATACCTGACCGTGAGTGTGCGACGTCTTTCTTCTTTTAGCTCATCGCATACTCACGATTTGATTTCTGATCGCCTCAACGCATCAGCAAGTGAGCGAGACGTTAAATGATCTCCTTTGTCGCTCGGTGTCATGCAGTACGATAGAAATAACATAACTCTTCAGCGACTATGCGACATACAATTTTTTATTCGTCGCTGACTCACGAATGTAAAACCTGACTTCCATAAGACATCGCAACTGCGCGATTCCCTTTCCAAAATGGCTCGACCTGCTCACTCGCACACGGAACAAAACAAGACATATGCTGATTGTGAGTTCATGATTCTCTTCATTAACAGCTCGTCGCGCAGTCGCGCAACTTAAAGACATAAGGAAAAGAGTGACGCGACAAAGCGATTAAATATAAAGCATTACTTCCATTCTGCCTTTGCGGAAAATTACCAACTGAGTGTGAAACCCGCACAAGGAAAAACTCTTCTTTGCGGAAAATTACCAACTAAGGTAGAATTCCGCCACGGAGAAGTTGAAATCCAATTCTCTGCTTTGTGTCTTTCTTACCCAAGAAATAGAAATAGTGCTTCGAAAACCAGTTGTGGGGCCCACCATAGCGCTCTTTTGTCTTTTCTATCTTTGTGGAAAATCGCTTGAGAGGGGCGAAACCCGCCTAGTGCAAAATTCCTCTTTGCAAAAAATTACCAACTAAGGTAGAATTCCGCCACGGAGAAGATGATTTCCGAAATCCCGCCGAGCTCATTCTCGCTCATCTCTTAACCAAATTGCTTGGCGTTTGTTGCATTAGGACCGTTGAGACCTGTAGAATTGATCCATGCCAGTCTTCGATCTCTGCCTAAGAAAGAAAATCAATTGGAGCACAAATCTTTGCCGAGTTAGGATCTACGACCTACCCAAAGCAATGAAACTCTGATCACAACCCACCTGGCTAAAACAAGATGGAAAAGGAAGGGGAACCCGGCAAAGACTTCCTATCCTAGGGAAGACTTAGACCTAGACATCAGACTGACCAGACCAACATGACATGACCAAACTATGACTTCTAAGTCCTCCACTATTGCAGCATGGGTACAGGATGAAAAGTGGGGCAACCTGTTTAACCCCTTGCTAAGATACACATGGTACCTATAACAAGTAAACATTAATTATAGTACATCAGTTATACTCCAAGATCTGCAATCGACGCTCACATTCCATAATACATGTTACATGTCTGAAGTCAACCACCCAATAGGTCTCATCTAGAATACACGCCACAAATAACATCACGAATACTCTTACAACTATCAATCAAAAAATAACCTTCCTCAATGTGTCCTCTATCATCCCATAAGCTTGCATATTCTGAAACATCTTTATCTGTAAGATATACACAAAATACAGAGACCTACTCTGTCAATCATTATTGTCACAGTCTAGAAACCAGTCTTCACTAAATCATCTGTAACATCACCAATATGTAACCTCAAGTAAAGCAACCTTAGAAATAATTTCATCACACATTTTTCTCCATATCCATGTCTTCGATCATTTTGAATCATCTGTATAGTGTCCGTACACTTCTTCAAGTAAAATAACCAGTCTGTTTTCTCCACAGAAATATATGTTGACATCAGTGACAAAACATGAATATCAACAACATAAATAGTACCCAAATTTGATATCATCCACCAATATATGTGTGTGTGTGTGTGTGTGTATTTAGATATATATATATATATATATATATATATATATATATATATATAATTTGAATTTTTAAAAACTTAATCAGTGTAACTAGTGTTTAAAAACTCGATCAGATTTTTAAGAATTAAAAACATATATGTAAATTTTTTTAAAAAATCAATTGGTTTAAGCCTACATAATAGGCTTGGATAACATCAGTGAGGCTTGAGAGCTTCATTTCCCTTAATTTCCCTTCTCTTCACATCTTTTGTTCTTCCAAACTAGTTTCTCAACTTCCTCATCATCAGGTTTACATGGGAAGAAGAATGCAAAAGGATAGAAAATGGAAAAGTTTGAGCTAAAAGTTGTTGATCCCCTCATCTTTGGTTTTATTTTTTAAATGTGTAAGAGGCTGAAGCCATAATTTTATTATTATTAAAAATTTAAAAATTACAAGCTTGATTCAGTAAGGGCTTCAGGATGAAGGAAACGAGCCAAGAAAACCTCCCAAAATTTCCCATTGAAAAAGCTCAGCGTAACAAAATCTGCAGATTCCAGCCTTTGCATATCTACAGACAAACCAATATTATCATTAGCACTATCTTTTTGATGGAAAATGAAGCACCTCAAACTACATGGAGAATCCATTCCATCTTGAAAAACCTCAGAAGCTCAAAGCGCATTCAGACTACTAGTAGGTGGCTACCGTACTTTTAGAAAGATTGAAAGATGTCTCCTAGGTCATCAGCAAATCACTAAATCATGTTATGTAATTTCATAATTAACACTCCAAGACCATATTTGATATGGAAGATTATCCAAGTTAAATAATATAGATTCAATATTTATTGGTTCCAGGTGGATCACTTATTAAGGGATATGCCTCAGCAAGTGAAGAATGCAAACTGAAAAATTAGGAAAAACTAAATTGCTAATTCTTCATAGCAACATCTCTGAAATAACAGTATTGGAAACCCCTCATCACCTCTAAAATTCAATCATTTTTCAAGACTTCATTGCTAATATCTATTAGCAGCAATATTGGACAAATACCCAACATGAGGATCTGTCCAAAGATTCAAATTTTGAAAGTCCTTCCATGCAACAGAGTAGGCATCTATCCAAGTAGGGCCAGACATAATTGAAGGAAAATATATAGCACCATCAATATTGGAATTGTCACAAAGATCAACCACCAAGATAACCTAAACATTCCCCATAATTACAACCTCATCCAAAACCCACCGTATTTCTTATAAAGCTAAAACATTAGGACATCTTCTACATCAGATCATGTGCTAGAAAGTATAATTGATGCAATTCTAAGCATCATTTGTTCAGATCCCATAGGCCCCTGATATTCCCATACTTGATCATCAATGTTTTCAAAGAGAGGGGTTCCCTCCCACACTATCTAATTTTTTTAATGCTTACGAAAATCTTAGTAAGTGCTTCTTCCTCATTGAGCACCTTTGGCACTTTACTGTCCTTCCCTATCTTCATCATATCTAGACATTTAGCTGTATATTGCTTGATGAATCATTCCTTAACAATATCTAACTCCAAATTTCCATCTTCTTCTCACTCCAAGGATGTCATACCAACCTCGATAGCATCCTTATCTTCTCGGATCTTGGATGTTGAATGGGAAACCCAGATAGTAGTTTCTGAATTGGGATTGCCACTATTAATTGTTGATAGGGAGTAATTTAAGCTTGAATCATAGGGGGCCTATGAATGGGTATTTCTACTATCATCGTAGCTCTTTTGCCCCATCTTCCTTAGATAAAATATTGCACTTATTAATTACTTCAGGTCCTTGTTTCTCCTTAGGGATCCAAATATTAAGATTTTCCTAAGGCAAGTGACACTTTTTTGTTGAGTGATGTCATTTTCTCCAGCGAAGTGAGAAAAAATTTTCCACTTAAATTTCAATTTTCTCAGGCCAATATTAACCCATGAATTTGATCATTAGTTTCTTTGGAATTATTATAAACTCTTTTATTTTTTACCTATAATAGTAGAAAAGATCCCCATTCATGATGTCTAGATCTAGGTCACCCAATGTTCCAACTGACCTTCTAATTTTATCCAAAGCTTCTTCAATCCATTATTCTCTTGGTAGATTGTTGAATCGTATCCATAAGGGCTTATCATATGGGTCCATATTTGATAGTTCAAAATTATATTGTCGTTTCTGCATATAAAGAGGGCTTGAGTTCATTGTCCACAACCCTCATGAAGAACCTTAGATCCCTCATCTTTTGAAATGAAAATTAAAACAAAGAACTCCCTAGGAATGAATTTTATTAAGATAGTGCTTTTCCAGGCATCATTCCGCCACTTAATAATATTTTATTTTTCAGCTTTCAAACCCATAAATCTACATATGATTCCTAGCTTTCCATATGGTCAATATCCTCTGTAACTTTTTCAGTGAGGTTGATCTATGGCCAATCTTCCAAAATTTGATTGTTTCCCAATACCATCTCTTCATTGGGTGCCATATCTCCATAGTCAACAAATTCCCCTGACGATCCTATTTGTAACGGGATTTTCCTCACCATGATCGGCAAGCCTCCACTCTTATTCACTATTTTTCCTTTTTCTTTCTATCGACAACTTTATGCTCGTATTTTCTCTCCACTATCGATCTCCACATCTTTGTTGTCCTTGATGTGAAAAATATATTAACCTAGTTATCTAACACACTTCTTGGATCATTAATATGTGTTGATTAGTTTGATTTTGGTTATCAATAGAAGTTAATTACTTTGAGTAATGATTACAGTTGATTTCACATCTAACATTGCGTTCACATCATCAACATAATTACATGGCTCACAATATGTTCATATCAGTAACATGGTTATCATACTTTGGGACTTCATAGTATTTTTTTTTTACATCAATAAGGAACTTGTTTTATGTATATTATATTTTTGAGAAGAAGGTTTACATAGTGTTAAAACATGGTTCACAAGTTTTGACCAAGGCATTGAAAATGTTGTCTTTGCTAGGAGCTTTTGGCCGGTTGCTAGCCACTTTCTTACACTTGAAAAGAAGGGATTTTGGTGCAAAATCCCACAATAATGTGACAGTTAAGAGTATTAATTATAGGTTTTATGTGAGCACAATATTGGGTGCTTTGAGAATCACATTTGAAGTATTTTGTTTTGGTTAATTGTTAAGTTAATCCTAGCTCTATTGAGCTAGGGCATAAAACTCATGGATCAGTACATTCTTGCATAGTTCAGTTGAAGAACTAACATTGGGAATGACAGTTCGGAGGAAGGTGGAACAATTTTTGGTTTGAGATTATTTGGGGAGAGATACATGAGATGTTCAAGCTTTTAATATAGGTGTATACAATTTTTCTCTTTTCATTTTGAGTTCATCTTATCATGCTTATCATATATAATTTTATTGCTTAAGAGATGTTAAACTTCATGATGCATGGTTTAGTTTTTACATTCTTTACTAAACCCTTTTCGTTTTTTCCTTGATTACGGTGATAAACAAAGATGGTTTGTCAAATTTTTTATCATTTGTTAAGCATTATTTACATATCATTTACATGTCTTTTTACCTGCACATTCTTCCATTTACTCTTTCCTGGTTATTCATGAATGGTTTCATTTTATTTGCATCATAGAACCCTTCTCATGTTTATCTTATAGGGCATTTCATTGGCTATGTTTGTTATTTTTTGTATGACAGTGATAATGACAACGCTTATACATGTGTGGGGTTACCATAATTGTCATATGTACAGTAAGAATTCCAATGTTTATATGTCCATATTATTGATGTCATGCATTCATATTGTGACTATTTGTTAACCACACTCATTTCTTTTTCACATATATATGGCTCGATTTGTCCATAGACAGTCGATGTTGGATTAACCCTTGGTAAGGGTTATCATGCTCAATGTGTATTATCTTATCATTGTCCCTTTGAAATTATATGCCTGTCATCTTTATCACTGTTACTTTTTTTAATAGTCAGGTGTATATTAACTGTGTTAACTATCATATAGATATTGAAGTCATTGTCATACATTCATGACTCATAGTGTGAATGTTGGGAAGATGAAATTATGTATGTTTATCTCATTATATGTCTTTGATACGTGTACATTAAGTATATTTTATATTGTTTAAGGGTTTTTTTTAAGCAGAAGTCTTGGGTCCATGCATGTGTTTCAAGAGAATACTTAGATGAACTCATATGAGAAGATTATGACACTATAGAGTTAACTAGAAATATTTGGTCTAGTGTGAGCTAGATATTTTAGACCACCAATCATCAATCTGTACTTTTTTTTTAAAAACACTTTGAGTCTCATCATTACTAGTCATCTTGTATCCAGTCACCATGGGTGTCCCAACAGGGTTACAATCTTCCATTCCAAAAAATTTCAACATTTCCTTATGATACTTGGTCTAAGATATAAAAATAACATTCTTACTTTGATTAATTTGCAAACCAAGAAAAAGTTTCATCTCACCAATCATTGAAATTTCAAATTCATTTTCCATTTCTTTAGAAAACTTCTTTCTCATCTTATCATTGCCTCCAAAAATGATATCATCAACAAAAATTTCTATGATTAAGATTCCATCTTTATCAGTTCTTAAATATAAATTACTGTCTACATTACCTTTTTAGGAACCAAGACGAGGTAAATACTTGTCGAGTTTTGCATACCTTGCTCTTGGTGCTTGTTTCAGTCCATACAATTCAAGTTCTTTAATTTACAAACCATGTCTTCATTTTCTATCAAAGGAAATCCATCAGGTCACTCTATGTATACTTCTTCTTCCGAATCTCCATTCAAGAATGTTGATTTCACATCCATATGATATACTTTAAATTCTTTATGTGCAACATAAGCAAGAAATAATATCATAGCTTCTAGCCTAGCAAAAGGAGAAAATGTTTCTTCAAAGTCTATGCCTTCTTGTTGCAAGTAGCCTCTACAAACCAGTCTAGCCTTATTTTTTACCAATGTTCCTTCCTCATCCATCTTGTTTCTGAAAACCCATTTAGTTCCTATCACATTTTTGTTCTTAGGTCTTGGAACCAATTTTCAGGTATTTTTTTATTTATCTATTCATGTTCTTCTTTCATAGCTTTAGTCCAAGATTCATCTCTACATGCTTCATCAGTAGTTTTCGGTTCAACTTGAGAAATCAAACACATTTCATCTCTAACTCTAGATCTAGTCGTCATACCTTTACTTGCATCACCAATAACTTGATCTTCAGGATGGTTCCTCTTAACATACCACAAAGTGTTAGGAGTCTCAGTTGGGTGATCCCACAAAACTGTGTCCCACTTTTTGGCCAAATTTGACACTGAAATGAACATTCTGAAAAAAAAACTTTGCTTTCGGACATCTATTGTCGCAAAAACATTAAGAATTTGAAGATTATGTTTATTAGTGAATTTTAGCATTCTAGTTTATAAATATATATTTAAAAAAAATATGGAATTTATTTGAATCCATTTTTCCTTCTCCTTCAAAAATTATTTTTGTGAAAAATTAGGATTTTTCAGGAGTGACACTGACTTTGATCAGCATAACTTTTTTATAAAATCGATAAGAACGTAATTATTTTGAATTTAGGTTTGTAACACAAATATCTAGAGAATTCATTTGGTTTCATTCAATTCGGTTGATTATTTAATAGTTTATTGAGTTATGAAGTGACATTAATTATAATTTGGACATAGGTTCACTTGAATCGCTCTAACTCTATCTCTATATATCAAAATTCATTTATTATTTTTTTGATAGAAAGGTAACATAAATACCTATTTCCTAGATATTTTTCATTATTTTTTTTCTCTAATTTATTATTTTTCCAGAAGCGTTGAACAAAGAAGTTGCTAAATGGTCACACAACCTATGTTTAGTAAAACTTAAAAAGAAAAGTCTTACTAAACTCAATATATGTAAATCATAATCATTGGAAAGCTTTCTTGGAGTACTATCATCCTATATTTGGGTTTTTCAAATGAATTTATTTGATCCTACAAAAAGTTAATGTCAAAATATTTTTTTGTCATCAATTTGATGGGTTCAAAGGAGACTCGATTGTAGGTGTGAGTGAGGAGTAGAGGGATTATACCAAAGGGATTTTGATTCAAGAGGCTTTTATCTATACATTTTGAATTTAATCCTTCAAATGGGACCTCTCAAGGCTTAAATCATCATATTTTCTTAAAAATGTACAATTTCAGCAAAAATCAGGATGTTCAAAAAAGTGGGACACACTATTGTGGGACCACCCAGTTGTATGTGTCTGAAAGTTGACCTCTAAATCAGGCACAACACAACATAGTCATTGCTCAATCGTTGAATTGCAAAGATGAACATGAATTGCTCATTCCACAATATTGATTGAATTGACCTGTTGCCTCCTATTTAGTTGGGGTGTTTAATTACTCTAAGAATGAGAGTCAACAACCATAGAACATTGCTAAAATGGAGGATTTGAAAGCATAGAAAACTGAAATGAAACTATTCTATATGAGAGATGCAATTATAATCTAAGAATGAAAATGCAGATTTTAAGCTAAGAACATGAAAAAGATAACATAATTAACCTACTATATAGTTAAAAAAACTAAATTGCAATGAAGAATGCCATTAAAATAATTGAAATTATACTAATTATGCAATAAAAGCTTGGAAATGTGAGAGAATTGAGACAAGAATTTTCTATAGTTTT
>MU223215.1:248842-262386 GCA_018584345.1 Thuja plicata
TTTAATTAAATTAAATAGGCTAGGGGAATGGGTTAATTGCAAGTGGGTATTTGATTTAGGGATTTATTTAATTCCTTGATAATTAAATACTATAGCCATGTTTGATTTTGATTTGATTTGATTGGTCAAAATGGATTTAAATTATATGGCTATAATAGTTAATATAAATCAGTGATAAAAATCACCTAGGATATTAAATTGATTAAAAGAATTATGCCAAGCAGTAACAGGGTCATTTGGACATAAATCGAGGGTATGATCACACTTAGGGAAAATAGGGTCCATAGTTGCGACAGACCAAATTTAGGTGGTTACAGGTCCTACGACAGTTTGGGAGACCATAGGACGTCTCTCAGGATTACTGCACATATGCCTGATTTGTCGATGAGACAAAGAAGGGCTGGCAGCAGCAGCTAGACTGGAGTAGGAGCATGATAGATGCACGGGTACCACCAGCTAGGTGGGATTATTTAGCAGGGGTGATGAATGTAGGGATGACACCTGCATACAGAAATCACATCTTGGCACACCCATTCCTGAGATTTACATATCCTGTTAGCATGGGCCCACAGGTATAGTAGGTGGTACAGCTGCCACCATAGCAGTAGGTACCACAGCCACCACCACAGCAGGCACAATAGCCACTACAATCACCACTATAGAAGGTACCACAACAACATATAGTACTACGACTATGGACTGGGCTGAGTCCCTTTCTTCCTAGATGGAAGGGACTAGACGTAGGTGCAGGGAGTAGTCATACTCAGGATAGGTCCACTAAGTAGGGGGAGGATACCTTTTTGGTTGATATTGTTATTGCCGATACACAGGTAGGAGGATAAGTGGCACAGTTATAGGAGGCTCTTAGGAAGAGCTGGGAGAGAGTGAGGCAGGTACAGAGGAAGCGAGATGACTACCATACACAGGTGGTCATCTAGGAGACCCGAGTGACCGAGCAGGATCATGAGATCTAAGGACTACAGGAGGCACTTGCTAGAGCACAGGTAGAGGTGAGATATGAGGCTACTCAGTTAGCCTATTATTATGCTACATACATGATCACAGTTCCTAAGGTAGTGGACAAGATTCTACCATTTTCAGAGTATGCTGGGGCATGGGCAGCTCCATAGGCACCACCACAGGCACCTCCTCAGTAGTAGGCCATGCCACCTCCTCCACCTCCTCTGAGTGGGAGTGGCTAGATGAGACATTTGATATATATTGTACCACCATTTTGGTATACCGTTCTTGAGTAGCACCATTGTACACTTGATTGATTGATATATATGAGCTCGATCTTGGAATCATTGTACTTGTTTATATATTGCTTTAAACTTGTATGTCTTGTGAGATGTTTCCTATATGATTAGATGTATGGATTAGAAATGTATGCCATGGATGAATATGGAAATGTTTATGCACATGTTTTATTGATGTATGAATGAATGTAATGCAATGATAGATGTTAGATGGATAAATGCTATGTATGATTAGATTTATTCTTATAATGGATGCACATGTGTTGTGGATATGTAAATGCAAATGAATGCAATGGTACTAATCATCTCACGCAGGATATTTCAATATACGACAAGTATTAACCAACAAAATATGAATAAAGATTGAGAGCGAGTACCAAACACTTGTGCAGTCAAGAGGAATCCAAGACAAAAGATAAGAACCTTTGAAGAATGAGAAGACAATGAAGAGAGCACTAAAACTGTCACTATGAAACCTTAAAATGTGAATGCAAGCCTAAGCTAAATGCAACCCTAGCAATTGGTTGTTGGACTCATTGCATAATTATCATCATCGAGTATTTGGAACATCCGAGTCAATACAATCCTTACTGGTGCCACTGTAACCATAAGAATATGAATATGACTTTCATCGAAGAAAATGTCAGAAATGAACATAAGCACCAAGGCACAAAAGCCAAGATGACCTGAACATTGTTTCTAGTTTGATACAGTAAGAGTACACAAGTAAAAAAAAAAAGCAATAATAGTCAAGGAGATAGTTCCAACCTCCCCTTGGCATACAAATAAACAAGATCAAGGGATGTGAGGATTTTCCACCTTAATACAAAAGATCTTATCACATACACCCTGTTTATTTGATGTTGTCGGATCATCTAAACCACACCCACAAGCAGTAGATAAAGAAAATATCAATGAAATTCATGAGAACAGACAACATACAAAGAAAGATTCAATCATAGCTCAACATGTTCCAAAGTTTACGAATGTGCATGTTTTTAGGGCGTTGAAAAACACTGTTGTGCTTGTGAGTGTGATGTGTTTGATTTCTATCAAGAGATGTTTACGTTGCGATGTCCAATGTGTGTTGAAAAACAAAGAGATGTGTCCAAAGATAGTGTTGAAAAACACTATTTGATTGGGGGTGTTGAGAAACACCAGTTTGTGCCAGTAGATAGTTGTCCTTTAGAACTAACAAGATTACTGACTCAAGTATAAACTGAAGATGTGATCAAAGTGGAGAGCCATGCCCCCAAGTATTGAATAGATTTATGTCAACTAGGCAGATAGCGAGTTGATGTGAGAAATCTCAGTAGTACAACGACAGTAGGCAGACGCAGTGAGAATCACTGGTGACTGACGTGAGAGAGATTCTCAAGTATAAAGATCAATATGAGATCTAGGCATTAGTAGGCAGACTTAGTGAGAACCACAGGTGACTGATGTGAAGAGGAGATAGACTCTAAAAGATAGGACAATGCCCCCTAGATGAGGAAGATGCCCCTGAGTGTGACCAATTTCAATCCATGTGAAGTCAAGCAAAATATCAAAAATAATTGAGAGTGAATGCATGAGCGAGAAAACTAAAGTCGAAAAGCAAACTAAAGCATGATAGCAAACTAAAGCAAGAAAGTAAACTAAATCAGGAAAGCAAACCAAAGCAGGAAATCTGGAAAGCAAATTGCAAGAAAGCCAAGGGATGTTGCGATAGATAGAGCATTGCGGAACAAGAGGCGCCTATTTACTAGGTTTTCACCATATTGGCAGAAATTCTATTTTTTCTACCATGACGTATGTTTACCAAGTTTTCGTCAATGACACATTTTTCTCTTTTTCTCATTTTTTTTTGTATTTTCATTTTTTCAATTTTTTTGTATTTTTTTTCATTTTTTTTCATTTTTTTTGTATTTTTTGATTTTTTTGTATTTTTGATTTTTCTGATTTTTTTTTGTATTATCAAGGTGCCTGTTTACCAGGTTTTCACTAGGATAATGGATACATCAAAGGGCCTGTTTGGTAGGTTTTCACTAAGATGATCATTTTTTTAGGACATTTTACAATTTTTAGGATTTTGTCATAATAGAGTATGTACATGAGCATTCAGAAGACATCTCAACTGTAGAATTTCTTCAAATGAAGAGCATTGATAGGCTCTTTGAGCTATTCTCCCTCTATGGTAGAGAGTTGGTAAACGTCAGACCCAAATATTGCAGTGAAAACATACGGACCAAGCCAGTTTGGTTCAAATTTTCCTTTCTGGACCCACTGCTGTTGATTCTTGGGGTTCTCTTTCAGGACGAGATCACCCATTTGGAATTCCCTTGGTCTGACATTCTTGTTGTAGCTTTTAGATATTCTATTCTGATATGCTCAGAGATGAACGAATGCCACTTTCTAACATTCATCCAGTAGTTCTAGCTCTTGAAGTTGAGAAATTCTAATATCATCATCAGTAATGACACCCTTCAGAAAGAATCACAACATAGGAATCTCAGCCTCAATAGGAAGCACTGAATCTACACCATAAACTAGAGAAAAGGGTGTGGCCCCTATTGGTGTCCGTATACTAGTGTGGTAAGCCCATAAAGTTAGATTAATCTGGAGATGCCAGTCTCGTCCATATTTGTGTACTGTGCGGTGTAAGATCTTGAGAATAGTCTTATTTAAAGCTTCTGTCTATCCATTACCCTGGGGATAATAGATAGAAGACCAGTGCTAAATAATTCTGAACTTAGTGCATAAATCTGTTAGGTCCTTGTTCTTAAATTTCCCCCATTGTTAGTGATTATTGATGAGGGTACACCATATCTTCAGATGATGTAGTTCAGTATAAACATGGCCACTGACTTGCCATCAACTACGATGAGGGGCAATGCCTCAACCCACCTGGTAAAATAGTATGTAGTAATAATGATATATTTATGTCCCATTGAAGAAGACAAATGTATCTGACCCACCAAATCAAAAGCCCACTGCTGAAATGGCCAAAAGATGACAAAAGGAATGAGCTCCTTGGCAGGACCGTGGATCAAATTTCCATGAAGCTGGCACTGTTTGCAAGATTTAGCAAATTGTATAGCTTCTTTCTCCATATCTACCCAATAGTAACCAGCTCTAATAAGTTTGCGAGCCAGTGTCAGGCCATTTGAGTGAGACCTATAGACGCCTTCATGCACCTCTACTAACGTATGTTTGGACTCATCAGGTTCTAAGCACCTAAGGAGGGTACCGTCTAGACCTCACCTATATAAGTCGTTAGCTATGATGACAAACCATGAAGCACTGCGGAGTAAGTGAAATTTCTCATTTTGAGTGTAAGTATCAAGAATAATCTTGTTATGAAGGTAGGAGTAAATATGGTGATAGTAGGATGAGTCATGTCCAATGACTGAATAGATCATCCGGGATTCAGGGGAATTATAAGCAGGGTAGCATAACGTCTCCACTAGGAATTCATGTCTAAAGTCATTTGCTAGCATTTGTAACATGGAAGCCAGAGTAGCCATGGCATCGGCTGTTTTATTATCTTACCTTGGCATTTGTTGAAAAGTAACATGTGCAAAGTATTTCGTAAGATCATCAACCATCTTTTTATAGGGCACCAATTTTTAATCTTTTGTTTGGTAGATATCATTCACCTGATTGATAACCAACTATGAATATCCAAAGACCTTTAGCTCATTGACATGCCATTCAATAGCAATCTTTAATCCATTAATCAAGGCTTCATAATCAGTTATGTTATTTGTGCAAGAAAACATCATTTTGTAAGTCTTTGGTAATGAATACCGCTGAGGTGTAATGAACAAGATTTTGGCACCTGAACCCTACTGGATGAATGATCCATCAAAGAACATGGTCCATGACTGATGTGTGAGAAGCATGATGGAGTCATATAGGAATTCAATCCTTAATGGTTGATAGTCTGCAATAGGTGCCTCAGCCAACTGATCTGCAATTTCTTTCCCTTTGATAGCTTTTCTTTCCACATACTCAATGTCAAATTCACTCAGTATCATGACCCACTTAGCTAATCTACCCGTGAGGGAAGATTTTTTGAGTAAGAACTTTAATGGATTAATTTTTACAATGAGCCTTGTAGTGTGAGCAAGCATGTGATGTCCCAACTTCTGGGAAGTGAACACCAGCGCCAAGCAAGCTTTCTCAATGATAGAATAATTCATTTCATAGGAGACCAACATTCTGCTGATGTAATAGATTGCTCTTTCTTTATTGTTTTGATTTTCTTGGCCCAATAGAGAGCCCAAAGATGTTTCTATAGCTGAGATGTATAATATTAATGGCTTCCCATGAATAGGAGGCATTAATATAGGCGGATTAGCTAGATATTATTTAATTTGTTGAAGACCTTGTTCACATTCTTTATTCCATCCATAGGTCACACCTTTATATAGAGTTTTAGTAAATGGCTATGACTTGTCAGCTAGCTATGAGATGAAGCACCAAATAGACTAAATCCAACCTTGAAGGCCTCTCATTTGACTAATATTTTGAGGTGGAGGCATGTCCATTATATCTTGCACCTTTTCAGGATCCACCTCAATACCTTTTGCGGAGATGATATAACCAAGCAATTTTTTGGAAGTTACTCCAAATGCACATTTCTTAGGATTGAAACGTAGTCTAAAATTTTCCATATGATCTAGTATAGGGCCTAGATTAGTAAGATGTGCTTTCCTATCCATACTTTTAGCAAGGGTGTCATCAACATAATCCTCCATTGTTTTGTGCATCATATCATGAAATATAGTAGTGACCGTTGTCTGATACGTGGCTCCAGCATTCTTAAGACGAAAAGGAATAACATTCCAAAAAAAAGTGTCCCATGCACAAGTGAAAGCAGTCTTTTCTTGGTCCTCTGGTGCAATTTTGATTTGGTTGTAGCCAGAGAAACCATCTATTAGGGAGTAGATTTTGTACCCTACTATCATATCCATAATCATATCAATGTTGGGTAGTGGGAAATCATCTTTTGGACATGCCCTGTTTAAGTCCCTAAAGCCTATGTAGACTCTGATAGATTTGTCATGCTTCAACACTGGAACTATTTTGGAGATCCATTATGCATAGTTAATTTCTTTGATGAGCCCAATTTTTAGGAGTTTCTCTAATTTTGCCTTGACAAGTAGAACCACATGTGGATGAATTTTTATAATTTTTTGCTTGACTGGTTTTACTCTAGGAACTATTGATAGGTGATCCATGATAAGATCAGGATCTACACCAGGCATGTTAGAGTATGTCCATGCAAAGTTTATCTTTTTCTCATTGAAGAAATCTATGAATTCTTTGAGTTCTTTTGCAGATAATGATTTAGCCACATGAATAATGTGTGGATTTTCTTTTGTACCTAGATTTACTTGCTGAGTTGGCTCAATTAGTGCCAATGATCATTCCTGGAAATGACTTGGAAGCACATCAAGTATCTCATCCTTAGGGGCCTTGGAGAGATTTTATCCTTCGGATACATCTATTATGTTTAGTTTTTTTTTGCTCTGACACTGCCACAATGTGGTTTTCACCATCATATCGCCTATTTTTTCTTCTTTTGATTTTATGACCAAGATACTTGATATCAACCTCGGTCATGTTGACACTTTCTTCACTAGTGGAGGACATTACAGGTTCAACAGTGTGAAGATAACAGACAAGAACATAGTCATTCTAGAATGTGAGGACTTCGTTGGATGAGGAAGGGGAATTCCAGTCTATTAGCTTAGGATGTTTGAGTGAGAGAGAAGTGACGGGTTCAAGTGCATTCACGGTATAATCATCGAAAGTGTGGACTAGTAAGCTGAGACCTAGAGCAATATCATCCAAAGGTGTATTCAAATCCATTTGAATCCTAGTGACTGTAGTAGAATACACGTTAAAATTTATGGAATTAGACTCATTAGACCTTTCACTAGACCCTTCACCTATGTCGAGAAGCTTTTCATAGGATCCTTCTAAAAAATTGTCGAACTCATATTCATGGGAATCTATGTTCGAACTCTGACTGGGATGTTTGCACCATGAAGGTTTGAGAGTTCTTGTGACACCATCCTATTCTTGCACAAAATTCTCTTGAAACTATGATGGTATGTATCATTCACCTTGGAAACCAGGGTCTTGTGACACCATCCATTGTTTGTATGTTAGAGAAGTGAATGGAATAGTGACATTGGAGTCACTGCCAGCCTTGGCTGTACTGTAATGTATTATGATATCATCTGGCTCAGTAAATAATGCTGCCAAATCTGGAGGGATAGGATAAGGAAAGCAATCCTTGTCAGAGCTATCCTCTACGGTGTCAATTATAGCTGTGCCTTAAGATTCTACTAGAGGATCTAGTTTTGGCACTAATTTGTTAATCACTAGATGAAACAAGATCTTATTGAAGCCTAAAATAGTTGTTTCTATCGTCCTTTGACCCATAGCTTTAATAGGTTCAACTAGCCCATTACCATTCATCTCTATTGGACCACTCCCTTTGTATCCAAAGCATTTCATGATTTAAAGACCTTCATTATTGGGATCTAGTTCACGAGCTGGGGAAGTCTGTTTAGATATGTCCTTTCCTCTGTAAAGCCAAGCTTTAATAGCTCTTTCCTCATCTTCATCTTCTAATGGTGTTGAAGCTCATAGAAAGGCACCATCATAAACTATATCTGGAGTAGAAGATTTATTGTTCTCAGAAGGTCTCCCGTAAGAATGAGGAGACAAAGGTAGAGTTTCTAATGATAGCATAGGTTCTATTTGATACCCCCCTATGCCTATGTCTTTTATTTTCAAATTCTATTCCATGTCTCTAAACTGGGCCTCACAGAATTGTGTATTCGCTATTAGTAGGAACAAAACTATTAGTTGACTGTGTGAGTGTATTACAAGAAGAGCCCATATTAGCAGGAACTGTCACTTCTGCACCATGGAAAGGAAACTTGAGATATTGATGATACGTAGAGGGAATTGCTTTCATTTTATGGATCCACAGCCTTCCCAACACTATGTTATAAGAAAGAGGAATGTCCAACACTTGGCAAGTGACATCTCTTTCAATAGGTCCAACCCAAATAGGTAGCACAACTAAACCTTTAGAATTTATTTCTTCTTCATCATAGGCTTTGATAGTAATTTTCTTGCGGGAAACTATGCGATCTTCATCATAGACTAGCTGAGCGAGCAAGTGAGTAGAGTAGATGTTGATGCCAGCACCATTATCAATAAGAACGTGGTGGACGAGTTTTTTTCAATCATGACCTCTATATGCAAAGGAGTGTTATGCGGGTGGCTGATCGAATGGTTATCTTCTTTTGAGAAAGACAGATAGTGTGGTGAAGTCAAATGACCAACCATAGATTGAAACTGATCAAGATTAATGTCTCTGGGGATGTTAGCCTCTGCGAGGGCTTTATCCAGAATCTGCCTGTGAGCAGGCGAGATCTTCAATAGCTCAAAGATGGTTATTTCAGCATTGGTTCTTTGCAGTTGGTCGAGAATGCTATAATTAGAAGCAGGAGCTGTGGGGACCATTTTCATAGTCTTGTTGGCAGGGCCAAGAATAGCTTTATCTGTGGGTTTCTTTGGTGTGGATGTAGTAGTAGGAGGGTCAGAACCCTTGACAGTGTTCTTAGTGCGGGATCTGGTAATGAAATTTGCACAATCCTGAGATGATTTAGGTTCAGATGAGAAAGACCCAGCGCCTCTCAAGACAAATGGGGTACTAGGCTTAGGAGCATCCCCGCTTCCCTTGATAGTAATTACATCACAATACTCAAATTTGATAGGTTCGATCATGTTAATGACATTGTCATAAGTGGTATGCATGTAGTTAACCTTGGCAATATTTTTCTTAGTGTCAGAAGACTTACCTTTCTTGTGATGATGAAAGGGATCTTTTAATGCAAGGTGATCTAAATTCTTATTATGATTTTCCACAGCAATAACCTCATTATCAATCAAATCTTGGACCTTATGGTGCAACTGAAGACAAGTAGAAGTCTTATGACCATTATTCTGGTGATAGTCACAGTATGTGTTGTCATTCCACCAATGGGGTCATGGTTGCGGATCATATGGATGCTTGTCCAAAGGAGTGAGAATATGGTTTTTCACCAAAGTCTTGTAAAATACATCAAGCAGTTCTCCCAAGGAAGTAAATTCACGCTTGGGATGATGGGCCCAAGGTTTGTTTCTAGAGAATCTAGAAGGCGGTTGAGTGTTTATTGTAGCCTTTTCTATAGTTTTGATCGCTTGTATACTAGAAGTAAGATTGAAAACTGGTTTTGAAGGAGTCGGGGTCACATTATCAACCACTCCATCATTCACAACATCCCTATTCTTGTTGACAAACTTTCCTTTATCTTTGTTGGAAGAGGATGAACCTTGTTTGTTGTCTTTGTATAAAGTCAATTCCCCTTTCTTAACCATAAACGCCTCTATCCTCACAGCTTGTTTAATCATGCTGTCAAAATTAAGGGGACCTTGAAGTTGTAACTGATACCCAAAATTAGGAGTGAGATTTTCCAAGAAGATGTCGAGTTTCTTAGATTCGGGTATTTTATGAGGATACTTGGTGCAAAGTTGTCTCCATCTCTAGAGAAATGTTAGGAATGGCTCCCCTTGCATTTGCTTGAGATTGCAAAGGTTCCTGATGTTGATAGGATGTTGTATATTGTGAGAATAATGCTGGATAAAGAGATTTGCAATCTCATCAAAAGTCTTAATGTCAGTGGGTAGTTGAGAAAAACACTCCATGGCAGGTCCACCATGACTTCAGCGAAAGAGACACATTAAATAAGTTTGATCATGAATGAAATCCATAGATAGGGCCCCAAATTCTCGTAGATGATCCTGAGGATCGGTGGTACCCAGATATTTATCATACTTAGGGAGTTCCACACCCTTGGGAAAAGGTGGCATATGAAGACTCCTATCAAAAGGAAAATGATAGATGCTCTCCATCCTGAATTGTTGTGTGGGTTTATCCATATCCTTTACAAGTTGGCTAATTTGGTTTTGCATATCTTGAATCATCTTTTGCAATTTGGTAGTCTCAGTCTTTTCCTCTTTAGTCCCTTGGTTTTCCAAATCTAGAAAATATTTCTCTTTATCTTCCGCAAGGACAATTTCCATCATCTTGATGAGAGCCTTATTAGATTTTGCAACATCCATTTCATTTTGAGTTATTAGATCATCATCATTACCGAGGATCTCATAAATGCTTGGGTTCTGATCTCGAGTCTGGTCATGTGGGGAGGGCGATGGTGATGCTGATCACCTTATTGACCCTGATCATTTTGAGATCGGTCATGGACCTCGCTATATTGACCTTGTAGGTGATCAAAAGGGCTTCCCATGTTGTTGATGTGGGATTGTGTTGTGTACACAGCTTGAGTGTGAGTGTGTGTATCGATCTGAGAGTTTATGGCCAATGTAAGTTTTGGTGGGTCAAAGGGGTCAATGGGTTTGGAAGGATCAATAGGTTCATGAAGATCGATAGGACCAAAAGGATTGGTATGATCAAAAGGATCAATAATTTAGCAAGGATCATCAATAGAGTTGACACAAATAGATGGCCTTCCAAATTTTTGTCAAGATCTGAAAGAAATTGGTTCTGTTGATCTTGAAACAAGGGATTATAGCACAGTTGGAACACTAGTTTCTGATTTAGACTGGGATCTATACTGAATGGTGAGGAGGAACATGAGGATCCCTCTTGACTATCAAATTGAACAATAGGTTCAGAATGACCTTTCCCTTGATTACAAAGTTTACCTCTACCTATTCCAAAACCATGAATGGGAAATATGTTGCCACTTCTAGTCGTAATAGGCATAGACAAAGATGAAATGAGAGAGAACTTAGGATCTAAATCAGAACTCTATCTCTAGAAATAGCGAAAAGGAGATAAAGGCTAGAACAGCTAAGATGTGAAATGCACCTGACACAAATTGTCGAGAGTATGGCTAGAACAACTGAGATGTGACTATAACATTGAAAGGTACAAAGCATAGAAAGGTAGGACAGAGACAAAGAGACAAAACATGTTTGAGCAAGAATCAGTTGGTTCACAACTCGAGACATTCAGTTTCAGATTGCAGACAACATGGAAATAGGAAATCAGATCTCAGACAAAAATTAGATCATGTAAAAAACTAATCAGCCAATGGGAAATAACTCACTATTTTAGGACACCAAAGGATAGATTTACATGAGAAAGTGCTGGTTTGCATGAAGAAACTCTTAACTGCATGCGAGAAAATGAAATATCACGCAAGGAAATGCTCATTTTCTAGAATCTCATGCAAGAAAACTCCAGGTTTTGGTAGATCAACTCAATTTTCAAGAAAAAAATCTGATTTTGAGACACAATCAGGACTGTTCTCTGATAGAATTTCCCGATTTAGGGTAGTTTTATGACAGTTTAGATCATCAATCTCAGTTTGAATGTGACAAGCAATCGTTAACAAGCACAAACTTTTGATCAAGCAATAGTGATGCAAGAAGTAGTTGCAAACAGTTGTACCAAGGACAAGGCAACTTGGTAGAATCATGGGAGTCTTTGTTTAATCATGATTAGATAGTTTAAGATTCAAAACAAACACTTAGTTATCCCTAGAAAAAAAATGGTAGAGAAGACAAAATCCATGCCTCACTGACTTATGCGTATACATGCACCTCACATAGCAGTGTCACCCCCAAGAGGGCACCTGTGTTTTTGGTGTTTCCAAGGACTCATTAATATATGTTTGAAGGTTACCCTTAATGCAGGGGCCAACATCATATACCACCTCAAGCATCTAGGTGCATACCTATGTTGAGAATCTAGGGGAGAGATTCTTCCCCCTCCTTGCATATAGATTATGTCTTCTTTCTGAGGTGATCCAGGTAGGCATCTAACTAAGAAATTTTTTAGTGGGCTTTCATTCACAATAACCTTTGGTGTCCCTGATATAGGGCTAGGGCCTCGCAGCCACACCAACACTTGAAAGTCATACAACCCCACAAGAAGGGCTGGGAGCAGTGGCACTCAGTACAATAGACAAGGATTTCTCAAGATGATAGTCAAAATTCTTAGAAATAAGTTACCATGGACTTGGAGTCTTTGGATTCAAAAAAGAAGACTTTATTATAGTGAGGTGGAATCACTAGTGATAGTTGTGTACTCACTTGGGTCGTTCCCGGAGGTTCAACTTCTGGCAGGCCCTCTAAAGGTGACATAAAACTTGGCTCAGATTCAAGGGTCAGATTATGTGATTCTCTCAAAGAGAGAAGAACATACTTCTCTACCTCTTCACCTTACCCAAACATGCAATACATATTCATCACTGAGATAACTCTCCTCCAACCAATTTACAAGCTTTTAGGTTTCTAATTCTCTCAAAGAGAGAAGAGCATAATTCCCAAACAAGTGAATGTGCTAAAGGTTTGTTAACTTTCCTTGCTTCCCTAGGTCTCCATCATGATAGAAATGTATAGGTCTTGGAGTCATCCATGAGCATTACTTCCATGTAATTAAGAGCCTATTCCCCAATTTTGCTATCAATATTCCTAAGAAATTTTAACAAGGCCCTATTTATACTATGTGATGAAAGCAATAAACAAGCACAATGTTTTTTAAAATGATCTTTGACAACCATCCTGCAAGCAAACCATTAGAAAGTTTATGTCTTTGTCAAGTGACCTGTAGCCCACTGTTATGCTATCAGAAAAATTAGAGAGATAAAAACAGCAGCATGTGAAAATAATCAAGAAAACAATAACAATACTTGCAAAAAAACTGTGAAATTTCAAAAACTGTCACCAATTCTTGCACAAGAAAGTACAAGGCTTCCCACGAGGAAGTGCAAGGCTTCATGCAAGGAAGTGAAAATCTTCATGAGGTATGCTTAGAATTCTTGCACGAGAATCTTTACATAGAGAAGTACAGCCGTACGAAAGAGTATAGAATTTTGACAGAAATTTTTTTGAGAGAGGTCAAAAATAAATTTTCTACCCCACGATGGGCGCCAATATGTGTGTGTCTGAATGTTGACCTCTAAATCAGGTACAACACAACATAGTCATTGCTCAATCATCAAATTGCAAAGATGAACATGAATTTCTCATTCCACAATATCAATTGAATCGACCTATTGCCTCCTATTTAGTTGGGATGTTTAATTACTCTCAGAACGAGAGCCAACAACCATAGACCATTGCTAAAATGGAGGATTTGAAAGCATTGAAAACTGAAATGAAACTATTCTATATGAGAGATGCAATTATAATCTAAGAATGAAA
>MU223215.1:262631-278232 GCA_018584345.1 Thuja plicata
TGGCTTTTCATCTTGAATTATTGAATTTCAAGTGAGGATATTCCATTCAAATAACTAAATAATATTTAATTCCTTTGATGTGTATTAGCTAAAGGGGGTGGGATTAATCTAATTTAAAAGCACTTAGAACTTTAGAATTAAATTAATTAATCATAGGGATTTTTAACTAATAAATCTTGAAAATTTAGGAATTAAATATAGTGTAAGATTTATGCAAATTCAGGTTTTCTACATTTGAGACTAAGTCAATTAAAGACAATTAGGAAGGAGAATTTTCCTAGTACAATAGGACTTTGATGATGAGAAAATGCACCAAAATTGATTAGAATTGTTTGGTGCCAATTTTGGGGTGTTACATAAGTAAGCTCAATCAATTCATCTTCAATCTCATTATCAACCATCAAAGGTTCTTCAAGCTTAGCAGTGACCTCTTTTATCTCAGCAATCTGACTACGGTCATATATTCTTTCCTGAATATGAAAATTTTCATCTATCTTCACTTTGGCACTTTCAATCAACTTTCTCAATCTCACATTGAAATATTTATATGCTTTTCTATTAGTAGAATAACAAAGGAAAATACCTTCATCACTTCTAGCATGAAATTTCCTATCTCCTCATCTCTTTTGATATCGCATTTACTTCCAAATATTCTAAAATATATTACAGTATGTGTATGATCAAACCATAATTCATTAGGAGTCTTACTTGTACCTTCTCTAATCTGAATTTTGTTCAAGGTGTACACAACAATACCAACAACTTCCCTCTAATGAACATGTGATACATTTCCTTCCAGTAGCATTGTTCTTGTAGTATCTAGTATTGTTCTCTTTCTCCGCTCTTCTATCCCATTTTGTTGTGGTGTCCTAGGTTCAGATGGCTGTCTGTATATTCCATGCTCTCCAGAGTAGGTATTAAATATATCTGATGTAAACTCACCACCTCTATCTGATCTCAAACATTTTATCTTTAAACTAGACTCATTCTTAACTTTTGCTTAGAATAACTTGAATTTTTCTAATGCTTCAAATTTCTCTCTTAAATCTGTAACCCACATCATTCTAGAAAAGTGATTAAAAAAGGTGTAAAGTACCTTTCTCCATAATAAGATCTTGTTCTAGTAGGACCACATAGATTTGTATGTACCAGATCTAACTTCCCATTTGCTGAATAAGATTTTCTTTTAAAAATCATTCTATTTTTCTTCCCCATAACACACTCTCTACACATAGTGTTAGATGGCTTCACAATCTTAGATAGATCTCTCACAGAATTAGTCATACTTGCCTGCACATTGTTATCAAAGTTAAAATGAAAAAATCTTCTATGCCATAACCAATTGTCATCAACCTTAGCAATACAAAAAGAAGCTTCAAATATATTCAATTCAAATACACTACCTCTAAAGTTAGTACCAGATGTGATCAAGTCTCCTAATTTACTTATGATAGAACATTTACCATTAATGAATTTCAATTGATAACCTCTGTCCACTAACTTACCAACACTCAACAAATTATGTTTAAGTCCATCAACAAGTAATACATTGTCAGTATTAGTCTTTACATCCAGAGAAATCGATGCAAATCCAATGTTAAGCTTATGAGTACTGTCACCAAATATAACAACACCACCATCATATCTTTTCAGATTCACAAACTTATTTGTATCTTGAGTCATATTATGTGAACAACCACTATCTATAAACCATTTAGATTTCTTTTCAACATGAGACACTAAGGTTTTTTCTTCACGTATAAGCTCATCATCCTTAATAGAAATTTCATCATAGTCACCATTATCATCATCAAATGTTCCTTCACTAGTATAATAACATTCCTTGTCTTTTGAATAGTTACATTTTTTAAGACTTAGGTTTATGCTTTGGAACCCTTGTAGGGAATAAAGATGCAAAATGACCAATCTACTTACATGAAAAAAATTTCAAAGGTAATTTTCCTTCAAATTTACCCTTACCTCTCTTTTATCTTCTAGTGATGAGGGCTACAACTTCATCTGGCTTTCTTTCTTCCTCTTCTATCTATTCCCATTCATTAGCATAGTCTCCAAGCTCTTCTCTCAAGTCACCATTGTTGGTCTTCGCAATTCCTGATAAGGTCTTTTTGTTTCTTTGAACAGGGGTCATGAATGCTGACTCTACTTTAGGTAAAGTATCTCCTAGTTCAATTGCCTCAAAATTAGTAAGTTTCCAAATCAACATCTCTCTAGTAAATTTTGGTGTGAAAGGTATAATCTCCTCTATATATCTTGTACTTTAGTTTTGTTTATAGGTTTCAAAGATCTGAGTATCTTCATAATCACTTCTTCCTCACTGTAAGGACCTCTGAAGTTTCTAATACCAGTAACCACCTCAGTAATTCTCTATGCATATGCCCTAATGTTCTCATTGTCTCTCATCTTCATTGTGCTGCCTCCACTTTTATACATGTAACCATTTCATAAAAGTGGAAGTTTTGCGTCTTACTGAAGTTTAATCGCATTTGAGTCTAGGTCAATGTCCTTTAAGTAATTGGGAATCACCATCAGATTTTCCATTTTTCCCTTCTCTCTCTGCATTCCCTTAGCCGGGTGGATTTCTCCCTCATGCATGATAAGTCCGCGGGTAGTCTAGTGCCTAATCCAATGGGGGATCTCACATCATTTTGATCCTTGCAGAACTAATCATCACTGGCGGAACTCTCCATTCAACAGTTAAACAAGGGCTTGCGGAATTTCAGAAATCATCCTCTCCATTGTGGGTTTCTACCAGCGAAGTTGATTTTCCGCTTAGTATGAATGGCAATATTTGCAGAAGTGTATTATGAAAAGAAATGGTCTTGGGCAGTGAAAGTGTTACCTAAAGTATAGAAATGGATCTGGGGACCAGTTAAAAGGAAATTTGGAATCAACAAAGGCTCAAAGTGGAGAATTGGATTTCAGCTTCTCCGTGGTGGAATTCTACCTAATAAGGTAATTTTCTGCAAAGGCAAAGAAAAGAAGGAGCATCATGGTGGACCCCACAATGGGTTTCGAAACACTTTTTCAATTTTCCAGGTAAGAGAGAAAGGTTTATATGTTGACTCGGATATTAAAATAAAGTATTTGTGGAGAATTGAAAACTGCTTTCTCCGTGGTAGAGTTCTCACTCATAGAGAGATTTTCCACAAATGAAAGAAATTTATGTTGAGCGGAATCCTTTTAAGTGGAGTACCCCGCTTATGATTTTCCGCAAGCTCCAGGAAAATGGAAGAGTAAGTGAAGTTAATGAAAATGGTTCCATTAGGGCAAATGGAATAGTGAAAAGACTTCAAGGTATCCCTTAGGGCTTCTCATTGATGGTGTTAATGGGTTTTATTCATAAATTCGTTCGTGTGGCGCGAATGCCAAAAATCAACAGTGACATTTAGATTTCTATAAAGCCAGAAATGTGAACAGTATTTCAAATCACTGTTTCTTCTTTGCTGCCATTCAATTATTCCGCCCAACTCATTTGCATTCATAGCATCTTAACTGTGAGCTCTATATCTTGTGATTTCGAAAGCCCTTATTATTGTATAGCAAAATGGCCGCTAGGTTCTCCGGTTTTGACGGATTGAACGACATTAAAACCACTCTACAGAATCTCATAGATACTTCTCTGCACTTTTATGACATACATGATCTCCAAAAAAGACTGAAAGAAGAGCCAATTCATCCCATTACAGAGAAGCTTAGAGAAAGTGGCTTGATTGAAGTGGCATGGTTTCCAGTGGCCGTCCAAGCCCCAGAATTGATATACGAATGTATCAACCATTACAACCTGGACACTAGACAAATTATACTACCAAATGATACAGTGCTTCTATCTATTGATCGTCAGACAGTGGTAAATTGCTTCCGGGTACCTGAGCAGGAGGAATTCTCCAACTTAACAGTATCGCATGCTGCTTCTGAGTTTTCTGTGAAGAAAATGGTGTGGAGGAGAGAAATTATGCACTCATGGTTTCAGAAGTTGCGAGGTGCTAAAAGCAAGGTGCTAAAGACCTTGTTTGGATCGGACCTTAAGCCCAAAATTGTTGATATTCTGGTGCTCATTCACAGAATAAAAGGTGAAGTCGAAGCCCTAAATTTAGTTGAGCATTACTTCTTCATAGTACAAGTAATATGCTTAGGTACACAATATGTTGATTGGGCTCAGGAGGTAAGTGAAAATCTGTCCAATGCCCTCCGTGCCGCAAAGTTCTACAATACATTTTATATGTCTTCTTTCCTCATCTATATGTTGGCATCACTACAAATATGGCGGGGTCTTCCTAGATTGGAAGATTTCCCAGATAATGTTAAATGCTACGAATTTTACCCATGTTTTCAATTACATAACAGCTATGGAGATTATGTCTGAGTGAATGATGCTTTCACTATGAGAATTTGAAGGGAATTGCAGGGATGCCCTGAACAGAGATTCAGCCCAGAAGCGGTGGAGGCCATTAGCCAGTTTGGGAATTTTTTTATTTATTTCTCATCATTTTCTTATTTGCGTCTTGCAGCCTTTGATGGATTCCCCTTGAAGTTGCCATGATATCCAAGTGATATGATTGTGCTGATTGAAATGGTGAGACAAGCAGTGCACATGAACCTGTTGAGTGTAAGCTTGAGAAAGAAAGGGTATGAATTCGCTATGAAGGTCGGGTATTTCAGCTGCAAATCCCGTTCAGATGCCAAGAACATGCTGAAAACATTCAAAACCAGATATCACCTGGAATCATATGGGGTGATAAGGCCTATGTTCAACCCCAAAGGCTACGCAAGAGATGTATTGCAGATTGGAAGCACAGTTAGACACATCACCGACTTTGAAGATTATTTTGCTGACTGCAAAGATGAATTTGAAAGCTGTGACCGTGCTTTTGCCAGGTTCATAGTTGAGCAGGTGAAGACATATGGTATTAACCTGGATGTTGAAGGAATTGAAGATGATGGCCAGAATATGTATAGCAATACTTATCTGACCAAGGTTAGAAACACCTCCATCAGTTCTAAGCCTAGTGGAGAACTCGCAGAGGACTTAGAGATAACGAAGGCAAAAATTATCAAGAGAACGGGAAAATGGGTTGAATGGATAGCTAAAAAGAAGCGAACGAAAAATACATCTACTCAAGCATCTCCATCAGTAGCTGCTTCATCCTCCACTCAAGGGACCATTACAAGTGTAATGCCAGCAATTTCTCAAGGACCCGCTCAACCTATGGGAGGAGGTGACCAACCGCTAGACAAGAGCATTCCATTGGATAAGACCTGCCATGACGGCTCCCGACCAGTGATTGGGACACAAACGGAAGAAAAGAAAGTAGAAGAACTGAAAGATAGTGCAGCTACTCCTAGCACCACTCTAGTTTCATCTTCTTAGGTTACCCAAGTGCCTTTGCCTCATCCTACTCCTAGCACTCCTGTGAGTTTAACGTTGCTAGCCGTGGATAGTTCTCCAGTGCAAATTGTGGATTTGGGAGATGGAGAGGGTAGTAGTAGTGAGTCTTCAAAGTCAGATGGAGCAGCTAAGAAGACCACCGAGACAAGTCAAGCCTCTCCAAAGTTGGTCTCTCAAGTCCCAAAAAATCCTTTTTCCACACCTACAGTAGCAGCCACCCCAGTTAAGAGGAAGATGTTTAGCATTGATTCACTGGGGGCTGCATCCCAAGTAATAAGCACTAAGTAGTGGTTGGAAGACACCCTGGAGAGGAAGAAATGAAGTAAAGATGAGAGTACTCTAGCAAAAGATACTATTTCCCTTGCGGTATAGTCTAGATCAGCACTAGCCCAAGCCAAGAAGCAGAAGTCGCTGTCAATATTAGGCCATGATCCAGCCACAGGTCACTTGACCATGGAGATAGCGAAGCCCAACAAAGAGGGTAGATTGGAGGATATGGCTATTGATGTTTTTACACTGCATTCAATAGACCTCGGTGAAGGAAGGCATGATACCAAGGTTGGTCTGTGGAAGTCAACCAACAAAGTCATTGAAGAACAATTAGAGAGCCTGAAGTCTTTGAAAGTGAGAATGAAGGCAAAGATTGAAGAATTGAATCAATTCATCTGACAATTGGTGTCTCCTCTAGCAACCATATCTCGAGTGACGGTGACAAAGAACCCCACGGCCGCCAAAGTATAAGCTCTTATTTCCCAACTCCGGGAAGACAGGCACTTCAGCTAGATAGGTAAAGAATGGATTGAAAAGGTCAGAGAAGATGGGATTACTGTTATAGAAGAGATTGGGAGCAATATTCTAAGGTTGGAGAAAGAAATAGAAAACATTCTGACAAACAGTAATGTTCTGGCATGAGAAAGGGTGAAGAGTGATGAATGCGGTGCACTCTTGAAGATGATCCTACAAATGAAAGGGAAAGAAGCCATAGAGGAAAAAATTCTATCAAGAAGAAGTGAGCCTATAGCTGAATGGCTTAAAAGTATGGTATTTAGGTCCGAAATGATACTATCAGCAGAAAAAGGACTTAGTGAGACAGGGAACAAAATAAGTGAAATCAAGAACAGGGGATTTGAGCTAATAAAAGAGCTCCATACAGACTCACAAACTAGCAGCCAAGAGAAGGTGTTAATTGATATCAATGCAATGAAAGAGAGTTTCTCTAAGTATTTAGATAGTTTGATTGATGCGTCTGCAAGTGGCACAAACAGAGCTATAGAATTGCAAAATTTGAGTGGGCACATACAAGTGGCCATGGAAGAGCTGTCGAAGCAGTTAAACATGACAAAAAAGGTGGTTAGAGATCACGCCCAGTGGCTCTTAAGATATACCAATGTCTATGTGCCCATACATGAAGAGTTAGTTCCAATAGTGGTTGCTACCAAAGCTTATCAGACAAAGATGGAAAAAGGGAAGGAGGCCAAATGATTCATTTTCCCCTTTTCTTTTCTGTTTCTTTTCCCCTGTAGTTAGTTAGCGACAGAAGTGGTTTTCTTGCCATCTGTCATTTAGAGGGAGATGAACCGATTAAACTTCCTTTGTAACGATCATCCCCTAGCTCTATATGTATGAAGTTGAAAGATTAATGAAGGGTCGGCAAATTTTTTGGTTTGGGATACTTGATGTTGCAGAGACAATTGAAAGTGTTTTATGTCAAAGATTTTCTGTTCCATTAGCTTAGAATGGTAGTTAGATAGTTCTTTCTTTAAAATCTAAGTTACTGTAAGAAGCAAAGGATGTTTCTTTCTTATGTTATAAGGATGTGAATAAACCTCAGTAGGATGTGCTGTGGGATATTCAAAAGAAGATCAAATAGAGGTTTTTAATATTTTGTCTAAATCTTATTAAGCAATAGCCGCAAATTAGTTAGTGCTGAGTGTATGAGTTCATAAGATTTGTGAGTTCTGTAATTTGGTTTGTAGATTAAGAATCCCTCCTTGCCTGGATTAAGTCCTGTTTAGGCTTGATTTGGTTTATCCTCTTCTTCTCTTGGGTTAAGAGCATACCCCCTTATTAGTTTAAAATCAAAACATCATTCATTGCATATCTATCTTAGGGAGCTGTACCTACCAATTCAGAGAAGAGCCAGTAGTCTTGAATGGCTTTTCAACTGTTGTATTCAGATTGTGTTCACAATTTGGGCATTAGAGTCATTTCTATAATAAGAAAGAAAGAACAAATCTGTTTACCAACATATTTTTTGCGACTCTGCTGAGGAGACTTTGAATAGTCGCTAGACCAGTACATCGTATCATGAGGAAAAATGGTACTCCCTCATGAGAATATCTTTCCAGTGTTCCAACCAAACCTTGGTTTTCAAGATGACCAAGAAGACATAAGCTCATCTCTCAAAACATTTGTTTGGAGATATAGGAGGAACGCTGAGCATTACCAAAACGCGAGCCAGGTATTAGAGGGAGAAGAAAGAAGGGCGGAAGCTTTAGAAAGAGCTGTTCAAAGGAGGAATATTCAAAGAGAAGAAAGACAAGCATGAAGAGAAGCCCAGTAGTAAACTCTTCCTAGCACCCTAGAATGCAAAAATTTCCTCAGGAGTACCAGAGAAAAGGGTGGGCGAGATCCTACATTTGACAAGCTAGAAGAGCTTGGTTTTTCCATCCTAGAGGTTCCTAAAAGAAGAGGAGAAAAGAAGAGTCAGAGTAGACCAGCTTCTCCTATTAGGAATCAAATTACTTCACAAAACACTTGCCTGGTATTGACTCTTCACGGTATCAATAATCCCTCGGTTGTTAATTTTCCATCATATAGTGCAAGGGCTGTCATGGCTGCTCCATGGGCTATAGCGGTTGGACCTTTAGCATTATCGGCTTATCATCCACTTCCTATGGGGTCGAGAAAGAATTTTCCTAAGTTTTTCAGTGACGGAAAGGTCACTCCAGATGAACATATCAAAGCATTCTTTGCAGCCACTCACATCTTGTGGGTGGCACATGAGGACGTTGCCATAAGATTATTCATTGAGACTTTGATAGAGAGTGTCGTGGATTGGTTCTACCACCTAGATGATGGCTCTATCACAAGTTGGGACACGATGCAGACAGCATTTGAAGCCCGGTTCAAGACAACAGAAGACGAGCATGCTCTGTTAACGCAACTGGCGTCTATCAAGAAGCAACCTCACATGAGTATGAGGGATTTTGTAGCCAGTTTCAAAAAAATTACTAGTAGAATCCCTGCTACTGCTAGGCCTACTGTCGGTAATCTCAAAATGTTCTTCATAAGTGCGATGCCTTTGGATGTTAATTATGACTTAAGGCAGGCATGCCCTATTGATCTAGAAGATGCACAAAGAAGAGCCATTGAGTGCGAAGATGACTTGATCTCCACGGGAAAGTGGAAAAGGGAGATTCAAACCAAAGGAAGCTCCAGCAACACTACGTCATCTGATGAGATGCTCCAAAAATTGTCAAACGAATTGGTAGCAATGAAGAAGTAGTTGTCAGGATTCAAAAATTCATATCAATGAAATTTTTAGAACGCATCAGGAAAAAGTGTTGATTATAAGTTTCCGTAGCTTACAGGCACCCAGCCTAGGTTGCAGATTGAGGCAGCACCCAAGAAAGGGAACATGTGCGTGTTTCATTTGACTACGGATCATGACGGAGAAAATTGTCTAGAAACCGCCCGTATGATGTAGTTATTGGCCACCAATGAGCTAAATGTAGCAGCCCCTTGTACATATTCAGATACACACTCCAATGGCGACTCCAAAAATTTATTTGTGGAGTATATATCTGACTCTGAAACCAAAGGTGAATGCTATGCTACCATTGACAGGACTTTGTATAAAGTGCTCACCCGGGGCAAGAAGTTGAAGATCCAGTCTTTGAGCCAACCTCTCAAAGGTGACTTTGTTCCTTCCACAAGCAATGCCCATGCTGATCAAGGAGCCTCAAATTCTCAAACGGATAAGGATAAAGCACCTTTTGATTTTATCCCGTTTTGTGAAGAAGCAAAAATTCAGATTTCCCCTATAGATTATTTATCTTCACATCCTTCTGAATTAGAAAGATTAGTGGAGAGATGTAAGGGGAATGTCTCAAGTTTGAACCATAATGTGACTATAGAAGAGGAGGGTGAAACATTAACAGCTAATTTGTTTGATCAAGAAGAATGTACTGTGTTAGCAAATTCTCCTGGGCAGAAGCCCGACCCCTTCTATGTTTCATTGTACATTAACGGATGTAAGCTAAATAACTATATAATAGATTTGGGAGCGTCAGATAATGTCATGCCTTATTCAGTGGCCAAAGCTTTAGGTCTTACCCTCACAAAAGTACATGGGAAATGTTACTTGATGGATGCCAAACAGATTCCCTTGCTAGGACAAATTAAGGATGCCCAGGTAGCTTTGGCCTCATATCCCAAAAAGAAGCTTTTATTGACTATCTTAGTGGCAGACATCCTGGCAAGTTATGGTCTCCTCCTGAGTAGAAGTTTCTGTAGAGACTTAGGAGGTGAGATAAAGTTGGATTCGTCTCATGCTATAATACTGATTGGGAATAAGAAAGTTAAGTTGGAACCTGAGGAAAAAGCCAAATTCACCATCTTGAAATCTAATGATCCTAAGGCCTAGATACTCTACCAAGAATTGGAGTTCGGTAATTACATGTCATTTACTGAGGAAGCTCTGAGCGAAGAAAGAAGTGAAGACCCGGATGAGAGAGCTTCATGTGAAGAAAGCAACCTAACTGGCATCTGGACTCTGGAATTTGATGGAAGTTGTTCCTCATCAAGATCCGGTGTAGGCATCATGTTGATTCCTCCTCAAGGTGAACCTGAGCCTATGGCCTTTAAATTGGAATTTGGGAAAACCAACAACACAGCCGAATATGAGGCTCTGTTACTTGGAATTGTAGCAGCAAAATAAAAGGGAATAAAATTGCTAAAGGTTAGAGGTGATGCAGAGCTCGTGGTGAAACAGGTTAGAAAACAATACTCTGTCAAGAATCACATATTGAAGAATTACAGAAACAGGGTCTGGGATGAAATAGAAAGTCTGGATGCCTTCTCCATTGAAGCAGTACCAAGAGAGTTGAATTCCAAGGCTGATTCCCTAGTAGTTTCAGCTTCTTTATTGTTGCCTCATCCAGAGTTTAAAGACAAAAAGTATCAAATTGATATTGTCTCTAGAGCTTCGGTTCAAAACAATACGGACTCTTGGCAAGTCTTTGAGGATGACAAGAGTTTGCAGTTGTTCTTGGAGAGTGACAAGATTACCTCTAAGCACGAAATGAGCGAGGAAGACAAAGAAGACTCTAACCATGAGTCACAAGAAAAACAAGATGAAGCAATTCAGCTACAAGGTAATATCATCCCGCCTTATTTCGTGTCTATGGAGAAACTGTTTAATAGACATGATGCTTATATAAAATAGAAAAGGATGGAAAAAGGACCCACTACGGGTGAGTATGGAGTGAACATCGGTGATACTGACAATCCCAAGATGATCAACATTGGCAAATGTTGTTCACCTGAGGAGAAAGAAGCTGCCAAGCAACTTTTTCTAGAGTATCGAAACATCTTCGCCTGGAGCTATGAAGACTTGAAGAGTTATAAAGGTGGAGAAGTGAAACATCAAATTCCTCTAAAGCCAGATGCCATCCCTTTTTTCTAGAAGCAGAGGAATTATAATCCAAAGATAGCAGACACCATATTCCGAGAGGTGGATAAAATGCCGAAGGCTCGGATTATCTACCCAATTCATCACTCTACTTGGGTGGCCAATATAGTGCCTGTCCGGAAAAAGAATGAAGAAATCAAGATTTGTGTTGATTTTCATAATCTAAATCAGGAATCCCTTAAAGATGATTTTTCCCTCCCTAATATGGATTATTTGCTGCAAACGGTGGCTGGGTCCAAGATGATGTCCATGCTTGACGGATTCTCAGGCTATAACCAAGTCAAAGTGGAAGAGAAAGATCAGCATAAGACGGTGTTCACAACTCCCTGGGGTATGTTCGCATATCACAGGATGCCTTTTGGCCTAATTAATGTCGGTGCTACTTTTCAAAGATGCATGAGCAAAACATTCGCTGATCTGAAGGACCAGATCATAGTAATTTATCTGGATGATCTTACCGTGTTTTCAAAGAAAAGAAAAGACCACATAAAATACTTGAGGAAGGTCTTGCAAAGATGCCAAGATCATGGAATCTCCCTCAACCTAAAGAAATCTGTGTTCTGTGTAACAGAAGGAAAGCTCCTTGGTCACATATTCTCCCAAGAAGGAATCAGGATCAACCTAGAGCGAGTTGAGGCTATTCGAAGGTTGAGTTTTCCAGTGAACAGAACAGGAGTGAAGTCATTTTTTGGGCAAGTCAACTT
The DNA here is from genome assembly GCA_018584345.1 of Thuja plicata. Taxonomy (NCBI): domain Eukaryota; kingdom Viridiplantae; phylum Streptophyta; class Pinopsida; order Cupressales; family Cupressaceae; genus Thuja; species Thuja plicata. The sequence continues at coordinate 274,438 of MU223215.1, forward strand.
TCTCAAGAGATTTGTACCAGATTTTACAGAGATATCCCAATGCATTGTAGATATGATGAAAGGCAATGCAAATTTTAAATGGAGCAAACCAGGGAAACAAGCTTTCCAGAACATGAAGGATGCTATTGCTAATGCTCCGGTGTTGAATCATCCAAATTATGGGTAGGGTTTCATCATCTACTGTTATTCTTCTGAACACACTCTGTCAGCTATACTTATGCAAATTAATGATGAAGGATTTCAGGCCCCTATATATTTCATGAGCATTCCCTTAAAGAATCATGAATTAAGATACTCTCAGATCAAGAAACATGCTTTTGTGGTAGTTAAGGCATTGAAAAACTTCTGGTTCTACATCTTGCATTCTCATTCTTTGGTCTATGTCCCAGATGTAGTGGTAAAGAGTGTGTTAACATAGCAAGAAGTGGGTTTCACTTCTTAAGGAGCTTGGATAGCAAAGACGCAGGAATACGACATCGAGATTAAGCCCACTAAGCTGGTAAGGGGAAATGCCTTATGTAGAGCAATTGCAGAAAACAAGATTGTGGAAGGATCAGAGGAATCTAAAGAAAAACAATTGGTCTTAGCCGTGGGACTCCAAGAGATGTGGTACAAAGATATTGTTTATTTTGTTACATACGGAGAATGCCCAGACGGCCTGACGGCGAAACAAAGAAGAGAGCTAAAATTAAAGGCTACTAAATTCATAATTTGGGATGATAAATTGTTTAAAAAGGCAATAGATGGTACTTTCCTCAGATGCGTAGATAAACAACAACAAGAGAGGTTGCTAAAGACTTTTCATGATGAAGCCTACAGAGGGCATTTCTCGTCCTCAGTTACAGCTTTCAAAATTTTAAGACAATGTTACTACTGGCCTGGAATGTTCAAGGACGCCTATTCTCGAGTAGCAAAATGCGAGAATTCAAGATGTTTTCAGGGCGTCCTCAATTAGCTGCTCTCCCATTGCAGCCTGTGGTGATAGAGGAGCCTTTTCAACAATGGGGTCTTGATTTCATTGGCCCAATTAATCCATCTTCCAGCGCTGGTCACCAGTACATAATAACTGCCACCGATTATTTCACCAAGTGGGTGGAAGCTAAGGCAACAAAGAAAACAACTTCAGAAGTGGTATGTGAATTTCTTAAAGAGAATATACTAGTCAAGTTTGGTGTCCTGAATAAGTTAGTAATGGACAATGCAGCTTATTTCTCTTTAGTTGAGATTACTAGTTTTTGCTTCGAATATGGAATCACTGTTAGCCATTCTTCAGATTACTTCCCACAGGGAAACGGCCAGGCCAAATCTAGCAATAAGAATTTGGTGAATATTATTAAGAAGCTGGTGGAGGATAATCTAAGAAACTGGCATAAAAAGCTTCACAAAGCGTTGTGGGTGGATAGAGTAATGCCAAAGAGGGCAATTAGTGTATCACCTTTCAAGCTGGTTTATGGCACTGAAGCGAGTCTCCCATTACCTCTAGAATTGGCCACCAGCAAACTCAGAAAGATGATTGAAGATGGTATGTTCAGAGATGGCTTAGAAAAGAGGATCTTGTATCTGACCAAGCTGGAAGAGGAAAGAGAAGAGATAGTAGATCACATCACTCAGCATCAGACTCGAGTGAAGAAGCTGTTTGACAGGAAAGAAAGACCAAGAAAATTCATGGTGGGCGATAGCGTATTATTGTGGGATAAAAGAAGCACTCATAAAGGGATGCACAAGAAATTTGATTCCTTGTGGAAGGGCTCATTCATAATTCATCAGGTATTTGATAACAATTCTTTCAAACTGGCATACCAGGATGGTGAAGTGTTACCACTGACCTTCAACGGTCAGGATTTGAGGCTCTATGAAATTGCAGATTGAAAATAGGTAACCCCTGTAATGTACATAGTTTTGTTCTGTTGCTTTGCTTTCCTTAGGTTAGTTTCCTTTCCCTTGCTTTTGTTCCTTTCCTATTTTTCTTGCTTTTGTTGGTTACCGCCTTTTGTTCTTCCTTGCGAAACCAGAGATACTGGGTCCCTCGCTTGGGTATAATCTACCCAAGTCCCTAGTCGGAGCCAGCTGTTGCCTCCACTTTTAAACATGTAACCATTTCATAAAAGTGGAAGTTTTGCGTCTTACTCAAGTTTACTCATGTTTGAGTCTAGGTCAATGTCCTTTAAGTAATTGGGAATCACCATCGGATTTTCCATTTTTCCCTTCTCCCTCCGCATTCCCTTAGCCGGGTGGATTTCTCCCTCATGCATGATAAGTCCACGGGTAGTCTAGTGAATAATCTGATGGGGGTTCTCGCATCATTTTGATCCTTGCAGAACTAATCATCACTGGCGGAATTCTCCATTCAACAGTTAAACAAGGGCTTGCGGAATTTCAGAAATCATCTTCTCCATTGTGGGTTTCTACCAGCGAAGTTGATTTTCTGCTTAGTATGAATGGAAATATTTGCAGAAGTGTATTATGAAAAGAAATGGTCTTGGGTAGTGAAAGTGTTACCTACAATATAGAAATGGATCCGGGGACCAGTTAAAAGGAAATTTGGAATCAACAAAGTCTCAAAGTAGAGAATTGGATTTCAGCGTCTCCGTGGCGGAATTCTACCTAAGAAGGTAATTTTCCGCAAAGGCAAAGAAAAGAAGGAGCATCGTGGTGGACCCCACAACGGGTTTCGAAACACTTTTTTAGTTTTTTGGGTAAGAGAGAAAGGTTTATATGTTGACTTGGATATTAAAATAAAGTATTTGCAGAGAATTGAAAATTGTTTTCTCCACGGTGGAGTTCTCACTCATAGAGAGATTTTTCGCAAATGAAAGAAATTTATGTTGAGCCGAATCCTTCTAAGTGGAGTACCCCGCTTATGATTTTTTGCAAGCTCTAGGAAAATGGAAGAGTAAGTGAAGTTAATGAAAATGTTTCCGTTAGGGAAACAAGAATAGTGAAAAGACTTCAAGGTATCTGTTAGGGCTTCTCATTGATGGTGTTAACGGGTTTTATTCATAAATTCGTTTGTGTGGCACGAATGCTGAAAATCAACAGTGACATTTAGATTTCTATAAAGCCAGAAATGTGAACAGTATTTCAAATCACTATTTCTTCTTTGTTGCCATTCAATTGTTCTGCCCAACTCATTTGCATTCGTAGCATCTTAACTGTGAGCTCTATATCTTGTGTTTTCGAAAGCCCTTATTATTGTATAACAAAATGGCCGCTAGGTTCTCCAGTTTTGACAGATTGAACGACATTAAAACCACTCTGAAGAATCTCACAGATACTTCTCTGCACTTTTATGATATACATGATCTCCAGAAAAGACTGAAAGCAGAGCCAATTCATCCCATTACAGAGAAGCTTAGAGAAAGTGGCTTGATTGAAGCGGCAGGGTTTCCAGTGGCCGTCCAAGCCCCAGAATTGATATACGAATGTATCACCATTACAACCCAGACACCAGACATATTATACTACCAAATGACATAGTGCTTCTATCTATTGATCGTCAGACAGTGGTGAATTGCTTCCAGGTACCTGAGTGGGAGGAATTCTCCAACTTAACAGTATCGCACGCTGCTTCTGAGTTTTCTGTGAAGAAAATGGTGTGGAGTAGAGAAATTATGCACTCATGGTTTCAAAAGCCGCGAGGTGCTAAAAGCAAGGTGCTAAAGACCTTGTTTGGATCAGACCTTAAGCCCAAAATTGTTGATATTCTAGTGCTCATTCACAGAATGAAAGGTGAAGTCGAAGCCCTAAATTTCATTGAGCATTACTTCTTCATAGTACAAGTAATATGCTCAGGTA
>MU223215.1:288657-307919 GCA_018584345.1 Thuja plicata
TCTCTAGGGGTTGGTTAGGGGAGTATTACCAGTCAGGCTCATATAGCCTTTTGAGGAAACATTTCTATAATTTGTGGAGTGGGAGGCATTTTTTGACAGGGAGAGCTCTTTGGAGGCCGTCTTCAGCATCTTGATTTTACATTGTTCCTTGGAAATTCTATTAGACCTCCTATGGCCAGAACCGCTTAGGTCCACCTCCAAATTGACCTGGGTTTCCATAATTTTTTGTTTTTTGGGCTTGTAATCCGTCTCAAGTGTGCTGTCAGCCCCTTTCCCTTCAATCTAATCCACGGAGTCTGAAACATAAGAATCCTCCTGGCCATCCTTCTTATGGGTGGGGATCTTAATACTTTTTTTACGGGTTTTATTATCAGACTTCACCGGCCCTTGGGTGATACAAATGGACCAGGAGGAGGAATTGGAGGTCTTTTCAACTTTATCAGCGGGCGTTTCCTGGGGCATCATCTAAATAATCAGAGGGGGTTGGGGTGCCAGGCATATGGCTTTATGAAACTGGAAAAGACAGAGGAGGAGGCCTTGGTGGAGGATAGCTCTATCCGGGTTGCTTTTAATATCAAGGATATTGCTTTCAATAGAGTGCAAAAGATAAAACGGTATGGAAATTAAATCTTTGTTCCTAATATGATTCAGGAAAGGTAAGGATACATGTTGTTGATGGTCATATTGAAGGATACACGTTGTTAATCAGTTGTATTTGGTTCCTCTCAGTTAGTTTAAAGTGAGTTTCTGATTAATTATTTTGAAGTCTATTTATTTACAAAGGCAGAGTGATATTATACATAGAGAGAAGATATTTAGAGTTTTGTATTGATCATACCTTCATAATAGTTTTGCAAAGTCATTTCTACCAAATAATTTTTTTGATTGATTTTTGAATCTATCATTATACAATATGCAATGTTAAGCATAACAACATGTACTTGTTCTCAATGATGTATCATATATATTTGTAGGGGCTAAATATCAATCAGGTTTGTTGATCTTTATATGTTATAAATTGTAAAAGAAAATTGAAAAGACTATAAGGCATATTGTAGTAAGGCTAGTGAGGCATTTAGCCAGTGAGACACAAAAGACCAGTAAGGAACAAGTCTCGTGAGGTGTTGAAAATATCAGTGACCCAACATCAGTGAGATCTAAAAATTAATTTATAAGATAAATCCAGTTAGGCTAAGTTCGAGTGGTTTTATTCCCCAGGAGGGTTCTATTTCAAGACAATACTTGTGTCAATTTTGTGTATGATTTGTGCTTATTTCTATCTTCATTATTTGATTTATCATTTCTCAAGTTTATTGAAGTTGTTGAAGAAAATGAAAAGTTTTATTTTGTGTATGATTAGTGATTTAATCCCCCCCCCTCTCAACGATCATTTTACTCCAAAAATTGGTATACACTATGGCTTGTCAAGAAGGGTTATCAGGGTTTAGAGAACCATTGTGTTAGTACTCATTTCTGTGAGTACTATTTTATAGTTTTTTAGAGCTTCAACTTTCTTTTCATGGCATAAATCTTTAGTTTCAAAGGATATATTGTCTTTATCTCGTGTGAGAAGGTTGTAGAGGGATAATGACATCATGCTATGATGCCTTTGGATGGTCTCTATGCAATCTAAGAGGGTTGGAAATAGTCATATTTTCCATGGTGCCTTCGCTAGTTTGTTTTTTGTTTGAAATTCTCTAGGTCCCTTATCCCACATTGGATGTGCAGTGAAGAGACATAGTATTTTTAGATTTGAACCTGTAGTAGTTAAGTCTTGAAAGGAACGTGGATTTTTGGCTAAGTGGTTAGCAGTCTAGCGGTTAAGATGATTAGTGGCATCTAGATGACAGACATGGAGGCAATTTTGTGGGCCTGTGTAGAGATGATATGGCAGAGGGTTGAACATGGTGACAGGTGTCAACAAGGTGTTCTACCAGGATCCTAGTCACTATAGATCCAATCAGATCATGGTATTGCGACAAGGTGACATGTGGCAGATGGATAGGTGGCTGACCATGTAGGATGGTTAGGTGGCAGAGCTCCTAGTGAATTAGAGAATGACATATGTAGGATGGTTATTGGGGTAAAGGGAGATAATATTCATGTAGTTCAGATCTAATCTAGCGGATATCATTATCCCATGATTGGGAGATGCAAGAAGATTAGTGTTCACAGGATCACATTGTTATGCCAAGTGTCCCTCTCAGATTGAAGATCAATGTAGGTTCATTGACTGTTAGATTGGATTCAATATAGTGGTTGGCGTGTTTTTGATATCCAAAAGATGCAGGTCTTTTATCTTTTGCAACATCATGACTATGTGCCACATGACCTTTTTGAGAAATGGGGCTTGTAGTTTCTGAAGTTGGTAGGACCATCAGATCAAATGTAATCTATGGTGGGTGCTAAGCCTTAGTCAGAAGGTGCAAAATTTTTATGCATCATGAATTCACAATGATGCAACACATGGAAAGTGCTCTGCTTTAATATGATCAATCTACAGTCCCATCAAGGTTCATCAAATGACAGGTGTTATGAATTGATGAGAAGATGCAGACTAATTAGTCTTCAAGGCTTCACGCCTGGGTGACATGTGGTAGTTGGTGGGGTAAGGTTGTAAATACAGTTAAGTTAAGCAGCATGCAGATATGCAAGGATTTATAGGTGGTCACTTTGCCTAGATGGGAAGGTGATCGTCAATTATTAATTACGGGTTCATGATAGCTTTCCATGTCACATCTCAAATCTTGGTCAACGTTAAAGAATAGGGTAAAGGTAAAGCAAATCAAAGTTCATTGGACAACTCACGCTAAGCCTCAAACAAATGGTGATCAAGAGATAGTCTTTGAGGCATTGCGATGGAGTGACACCTGTCCAGATTAGATTGTAGTGCTTGGGTATTTAAAAGATGATCTACGATTAAGTTTTAAAGTGAGAGAATGATTCAATCTCAGTCGTTGATGGTGTTTTCCATGCCACCTATGACTATTGCATCACTTTTTAAATTTTAAATTATTTTCTTTAGGGTTTCAAAGTGGTGGAATGTATATTTATTGCAAGAGATAAAATATGATTTTTTGGGTCATTTTTATGCTGTTCTGGGATGTTGTTGGGATGGAAATTTGATGGCTTGAAGTGCATTTATGATGAGAAATGATATTTTATGGTTCTGAACAGATTTGTAAGACTTTTATTAACCCTAAAGGAAAGTTTTTCAATTTTCCAAGATTGATGGTGGTTGAATATCAGATTGCACATGATAAATGAAGAGAAAGTTATTATTTGGTGATGACAATGCTGCTTGGTTGTTGAAATGATTTAATTTCCTCTGTCATGTAATCTTTTAAATGGTTTATCTCTAACCATAAATTATATGAGGCTTGTTGCAATCCTTATTTTCTATAGAGGGATTTCCAAGATCATTTAGTAAGGGTTGGAGAATTGGGAAAATAGAAGAAGGCATTAGGCTTCATACTTGTTTCCAGTCAGGGATTTAGTAAACTTGTTTTTAGACTGTATTAAGATAGAATTGGAAGTTGTATGATCTTTTGCATATTATTGAGGGGTGCATTTCATAAATCAGATTGATATAGAAACTAGATTCATCATACTTAATACAAGTCTTTCTCCAATTCTAGTCTCTCCTTTGTGTTTATCTTTTGAGTTGTTATTTTTCTAACTTATTGCATAAAATTTGTTTATGCATATGTTTGTAGTCCCTAGCTTTGATCTAGGATCAAATCAAAATGCTTTGGATATGACATAGGCTCATTTGGTTTGTCTACATAAGGACCTTATAAGATGTGTGTGGTCTGGGATACTTGTATTTATGGCTATGACTTCTTTACAATAGTTGGTTTCTATATTCTATCCTGAACTAGAAATATTTCCCAATGAATAAGGCACTAATCGAGAACTAGTACATTCTATTGAGATACATGTCTGATTGGGTTTGTCTATACTCTTCCCATTTTAAACATCAAAACCATCTTAAATTTATTTCATGTTTTATGGTTGTTGGTTGTATGTCTTGCATGGTAATGGAGATTCAATTAATGTGTGGTTAAAATTTTTTATTTTTTCACCATTATCTGTTGTTTGAAAATATATATTTATAAGGAGTTGTAAAGAGTTGAATATCTAACTGGATTAGGTGTACACGCCTTGGTTTTGGAGAGCCAAAATTACAGAGGGTGGTCTTGTCCCTATAGTTGGTCCAATTACCTTGGAGAGCTTCCTGTACTTGGAGCTAACTACTCTTAAAATCAATCTCAAGGTATATTGGTAGCTTTCAAATCATAAAAAATTTGAAGCACCAACAAAATGATGAATCTTCTATGGAGAGTCATGTGCAAAAAGCTATAGAGTCATGTAATACAAATAAATACTCCTCATACTTATAAAGTGAGTCAATTTTTTTTCATTCATTGCAATATTGTCCAAGTACTCAAAGATCCTAAAAGATAAAGATATACTATCTCACAACTGGTGAGTGGCGACTCCAAGTTCTCTTATTTGCACCAATGTGTATAATTGAAGAAAGGCTACAAAAGAAAGGGGTGGACTTGCAGTGGAGATGAAGCAGATGTTTGGAATCCTATGACTGAGAGCATAGTCAGAAAGGAATATATATGAGACCCTATTAGCGGTGTGTTGTGATTTTTATGGTTTTGAAGAAGGTAAGAGTTGGGAAAGAGATCTCAACTGATTCAATTTTGTCCTCTGCAAAAGAGGTGGTGACTTTGCCAAAGTTTAAAGGTGGTTTGAAGGTAATTTCAGATTAGTATTTTTTGCAGTTGCTACAATATATCCAGGTATTTTATTTTCAAAATATACAACTATTTCCTTATTAAGTGATCTAAGCACTAAGAGAAGGAACAAGGTGTGGATAGAGGTTTTCATGCTTCAAGATTAGAATTTGATTTTGCATAATCAAGTGGAAGTATGTATTAGTTAACATAAATAAACTTAAGAGTTACAATGGATCCAATGTCTAAATTGGATGTTGATCTTGAGAAAGTTGGGAGAGAGCATGTATTCATGACCCAAGAACTTCAGAGAGAAGAATTGGAAGTTGCATCTTTAGGGATGAAGAAGAGGGTTGATTTTATTAGGAAGTCTTCTAGGCTTGTTGATTTTGGGGCTGAGGTAGCTGCAACATCAAATTCCAGGGCATCTACTTCTCAGATAGATAATACATTTCAAAGGAGACTGGCTCATGCAGAAAGGTACCAAGAGATTTCTTTTATTGGTATCGTTGGTTATCCAAATACTATTCCAAGAGAAGTTAGAGATAGACTTCCTAGATTTTCTGGGAATAATGTCATGACTTGAAAAAAACATTTAAATAAGTTTACATATATTATGGATGACTATGACATTGTACATGAGGATGTAATGATGAAACATTTTGTTCAATCTATAGTTGAGGATGCTAAGGAATGCCTTATCATAAGGGATCTATTAATGAATTAGAAGATTGTTTTAAGGAGCAATATGGTGACATAAAAGATAGGGATTTTTATGCCACATCCAAATCTAGAGTACCTTTTCTAGATCTAGATGATGAGGATTTTCTTGAAGAAGAACAAGAGATGCAGGAAAAAGATATTTTGTTTCTATAAAAAGGAATGAAAAGAAAGGTGGGAGAATATTCATTTCTTTTTTACAAGAGATTTTCTGCTAAAATAAGGGATTTTGATATTCCTTTCTATGCTAAAGAGTCAGTTTGGGTTAATGTGTTTTTGAAAATTTTATTTCCTAATTTAGTTCATTGGCCAGAGTCCTTGAGGGTAGAGTATATTGAACATACCAGGGAGTGGATAAAGGATATTGAGGATCCTGAATTGGAGGATATTTCACCTGAGCTAGATCAGAGCATTAAAGAGGCAACAATAATGTTTTTAAAGAAACAGGGTAAGAAGAAGAAAAGAAAAATCAATGCATTTGTTTTATGAAATATTATCTAAAGCATATGATTAACATCCAATGACTGAAATGTCTGCATATACTAGTTTGTTTCAGGAACTTTTTTTCCTAAATCAACCCATTGGTCAATTTCCTATGAGCAAAAGGCTATTGAAAATATGTAGAAATGAATAAAATTAATTGAAAAATCTAAATCTAAGAATGTATTTAGCAATGTAAATGATGCTAACTATGATGCTAGCAGTGAAGCCAATGAATATCAAGAAGATGAGGATGAATCTATAGTTGACAGTGTTTCTTTTGAATATGAAGATTTTTCTTTCAATCAACATAATAAGATAGTTTACTTGTCTCAATATGAGGAAGATTGTGCAAACAACAAGAGCATGATTATGATGTGGATGTAAGTTGTTGTGATGATTCCTTTGTGGAAAATGACATGAGCCATGAATTTTGAATCCAAATTTCTAATGTTGAAAATCCTGAATTTGATTACACATGAGGTTGTACCTAGTGATGCTGATATTGAGAATGATGGAAACCAAAATGATAAAGATGTGTCTAGTATGGATGCTATCTCTTGTGATTATAAAAGTGATTCTCCTTCTCAGTTTGAGGAAGAGGATCTTTGTAACAAGCCAAAGGATAGTGATTTGATAAATGAAGATGAGGATTTTGACTGCATATCAGAAGTGGGTAAAAATGATGATAATAGTTCACTTCATAGTGAACAAATTTCTACATTCTTGACTTTTGAATATTTGAGATATTGAGGGAAGGATATATTTGAATCCCTACACCCAACACACATTGAGTTTGAGAAAGAATGTATATCAGATGGTTAAGATTCTGACATATGTGTTTATGATTCTCCTTGTACTTTTGTGTCACTAGACTACGACAAGATTGAATATGATATATTAGATGACGAAAGCATCAAAGAATTTTCAATTTCAAAGGATGAAGAAGTTCCTGAAATAATGTTGAATTATGCTTTGGATAATTATGTGGATTATGAGTCTTTTTCAGATTATAATTCATTCATTGAATCACTGTAGGATGATCTTTTAGTTGCTCCAAATATGCAAGTACATGATAAATGTGTTGATGTATTCTCTCCCTCCAACATATAGGATAATGGTTTGTATAAGGTTGATAATTTACAAGTGAGTTATTTAGGGAATTCTCATATGGATATGAAAACCATTCACAAGATACAAGATGGTTAGTCTATTGAAGAGGATCTAATAAAGATCATGATGTGGAGTTTTCACATTTTGAAGATGATAGTGTTGAATCTTGTTATTGTTCAAGCCTTGATCTGTCTCCTCCTATAGAAGGTAAAAATGCTACACATGTGGTCTCTGATGTTAATGATAAGATAGATCTTGAAGTTTCCCATAATGTTGTCTCCTATCATATAAAAGGTGGATCCAATGATGTTGATACCAGCTATTTAGCAGAATATAAGTGCTTCTCTTTTAAGCTGGATGATGATTTTCCTAGATGTGGCTATGAGTCAGAATATGATAAGTATTTAATTTGGTCTAAATTTGTTTTATCTAATATATGCAACATGCATATGCCACATGATCGACATCTTCATGGTCTACATGTTTTCCACATAGGCTTGAATGGTGAATATGCTGATGATATTGTGAATGGTTAGCTTATGAAAAGTGTCAGTAGATCTGATCAGATAGATGAATATGGTATTTCAACCTATTTCTAGAGCAAGGAGAAAAGAATTTTGTTTACAACGAAGGAAAGTTGTATCATAAGCTAGTTGATGGCTTTGGGCCATCAAGCCTGGTTTGACTCCTTCAAATTAGGGCAATAAAGAAGTAGAGATGAAGATCTATGCTTGCAGTAGGAGTAGGTTTTTCTTCCTCTATTTTTACTATTTGTTATAGGTTAGTTTCTTTCATGTAGGTGTTTTCTTAACTTAGAGTTCTAGAATCTTTTTATGCCTGCAAGAGACATACATCCCCAGTCGGAGCCACTATTAGTACTCATTTCTGTAAGTACTATTTTAGGCTTTTTTTAGACCTTCAACATTCTTTTCATTGTAGAAATCTTTATTTGCAGAGGATATCTTGTCTTTATCTCATGTGAGAAGGTTGTAGAGGGATGAGGACATTGTGTTTTGATTCCTTTGGATGGTCTTTATGCAATCTAAGAGAGGTGGAAATAGTCAGATTGTCCATGGTGCCTTCATTTGTTTTTTATTTGAAACACTCTAGGTCCTTTATCCCATATTGGATATTCAATAAAGAGACTAAGTATTTTTATATCCAAACCTACAATGGTTAAGTTACAAAAGGCACACAGCTTTCTGGCCAAGTGGTTAGCAGTCTAGCAGTTAAATGTTGGTTGGTAGCCACTAGCTGGCAGATAATGAGGAAATTTTGTAGGCCCATATAGAGATGACATGTTAGAGGGTTCATCATGGTGAAAGGTGTCAGCAAGGTGCTATATTGTGATCCTAGTCATGAAAAATCTATTTAGATTGTGACATTTTGACATGGTGACATGTGGCAGATGGATAGGTGGCCTTCCAAGTAGGATGGTGGGGTGGTAGAGCTCCCAGCAAATCAAAGGGTGGCACGTGGAGTATGGTTTTCATGCTAAAGGTAGATAATATTTGTGCACTTCATATCAAATCCAATGCATGTCCTTATCTTATTATTAGGAGATGCATGAAGATTTGTGATCATTGTATCACATAATCATGCCAAGTGTCCCACTCAGATCAAAGATCAAGGTAGCTTTATTGATCATTAGATCAGATTCAATCTAGTGGCTAGCGTGTTTTTGCTATCCAAAAGATGCATGTCCTTTATCTTTTGTGACATTATGACTACACTCCATGTGTCCTTTCCGAGAAATAGGACCTACAGTTGTGAAGTTGGTAGGACCGTCATATTAGATGTCATCTATGGTGGGTGCTAAGCCTTAGTCAGAAGGTTAAAAAAATTATCCATCACAGGTTCATGATGATGTAACATGTGGAAAGTACTCTAGTTTAATAAGGTTAATCTACAATTCTAGACAAAGGTTCATCAAATGAAGAGAGTTATGCCTTGATGATAAGATCCATACTAATTAGTCTTCAAGGCTTTGCGCCTAGACGATGCATGGTAGTTGGCAGGGCCAGGTTGTAAATGCAGTTAAGTTAAGCATCATGTAGATATGACAGGATCTAATGGGTTGATCATTAGTTATTCATTGTGGGTTCACGACAGCTTCCCATGTTGCATCTCAGATCTTGGTCAGCGTTGAAGGACAGGGTAAAGGAAAAGCATATCAAAGTTCACCGAATAACTAGCGCTAAGCCTCAAAAAAATGGTAATCGAGGGATAGTCTTCGAGGCATCACAACAGAGTGACACCTATCCAGATTAGATTATAGTGCCCGGGTATTGAAAAAATGATCTATGGTTACATTTTAAGCTGTAAAAAGGATTCAATCTTGGCCATCGATGGTGTTTTCTATGCCACCTGTGACTATTGGATCAATTTTTTAAATGTTAATTTTTTCCTTCAGGGTTTCAAAGTAGTGGAATGTGTCTTTACTATAGGAGATAAAATCTGATTTTGTGGGTCATTTTTATGCAATTATGAGATGTTGTTGGGATGGCAATTTGATGGCTCGAAGTGCATTTATGATGAAAAATGATATTTTATTGTTCTGATCACATTTGTAAGACTTTTATTAACCCTAAAGCACTATTTTTTAATTTTTGAAGATTGATGGTGGCTTAAGATTATATTACACAAGATAAATGAAGAGAAAGTTATAATTTGTTGATGATAGAGCTGCTTGGTTGTTGAAATGATTTAATTCCCTCTTTCACGTAATGTCTTAAATGATTTATCCCTAACCCTAAATGATCTGAGGCTTGTTGCAGTCCTAGTTTTCTATAAAGGGATTTCCAAGATCGTTTAGTAAGGGCTCAAGAATTTGGAAAATATAGGAAGGCATTAGGCTTCATACTTGTTTCCATTCAAGGATTTAGTAAACTTGTTTTTAGACTGTATAAAGACAGAATTTAAAGTTTTATGATCTTTTACATATTATTTAGGGGTGTATTTCCTAAATCAGATTGATATAAAAATTGGATTCATCATACTTAATACAAGCTTTTCTCAAATTCAAGTCTCTTGTTTGTGTTTATCTTTTGAGTTCTGAGTTTTCTGACTTATTGCATAAAATTTGTTTATGCATATTTTGTTAGTCCCTAGATTTGATCTTGGATCAAATTAAAATGTGTTTGATATGACATAGACTCATTTGGTTTATCTACATAAGGATCTTATAATAAGTGTGTGGTTTGGGTTACTTGTTTTTATGGCTATGAGTTCTTGATAATAGTTGGTTTTTGTATTCTACTCCCGAACTAGAAATATTTCCCAATGGATAACGCAATGATCAAGAACTAGTACATTCTATTGAGATACATGACTTATTGGGTTTGGCTATATTCTTCCAATTTTAAACATCAAAACCATCTTAAAGTTATTTCATGTTTTATGTTTGTTGGTTGTATGTCCTGCATGGTAATGGAGAGTAAATGAATGTGTGGTTAACATTTAGTATTTTCTTACCATTATCTGTTGTTTAAAATCTAGAGTTATAAGGAGTTGTAAAGAGTTGAATATCTATTTGCATTAGGTGTAACTGCCTTGGTTTTGTTGAGCCAAAAGTGCAGAGGACATTATTTTCCCTATAGTTTTTCTAGTTACCTTGGAGAGCTTCCCATACTTGGATCTAACTACTCTTAAAATCCATCTCAAGGTATATTGGTAGTTTTCAAAGTATAAACATTTTCAAACACCAACACATTGTTTGATGGATTTGATTGTGAATTCTAGAAGTATAGAATGAGGTATCATTTGAAGTCATTAGGATATGATGTGTGGGAAACCACACAAACAACTTATACTAAAACTACACCTCCTTAATATGTTGATGAAAAAAAATGCTACATGTGCATGATTCAAAGGCATCAAATGCAATTTTTTATGGTTTAAAAAATTAATTATTTGTTAAAATTATGGATTGTGATACTAGTTTTAGTATATGGGAAAAATTTTCAAATATTTATGAGGGAGGCAAAACTATCAAAGAAGAAAAATTGTGAGCCTAAAGAGATAGGTTTGAAAGTTTAAAAAGGAATGAAGAGGAGAAAAAATATGAGTATTGGCTTCATTTTTATGATGTTGTTAACTCCATTCGAAGCTTAGGTGAAACTCTGGAATAAACTATAGTGGTTAAGAAGGGTTTTAGATCACTCATATCAAAGTATGATTCTAAGATTTCTTCTTTTGAAGAAAGAGATGTAAAAAAGGTAACTCTTGATACTTTGCATGGTATTTTTACTACAAAATAAATGATAAATCCATCTAGTCATCCTAAAAAGGAATCTGCATTTAAGTGTGCTAAAATACAATCTAATTTTGAGTTTCATCAAATTGATAATTTTGAATCTTCTTTTATGAGTAAACTTAGAAGAGGTTTAGGAAGGTATAAAAGAAAACTACCATTCAAGTGTTTCTCTTGTGGTAAAATAGGTCATTATGTAGCTTAATGTCCTAATAAAGATAGTGAATGTGATGAGGAATATAACAATAAGATATTAATGAAAAATACACAACAAAGCTTGAAGAAGAATTTTTTTTTTAGAAAGAATAAGGCTTTGGTTGTAGATATAAATGAAAGTGGTTCAAATGAACCTATAGAAGGAAATGAAGAAATTTTATTTATGTCTATTAAGGAACCTCAGAAGAAATTTTTATTAGAAAATTCAGAATCTGAAATAGATTATCAAGGGGAATTAAACGAAGCTCAAAGAAATTAAGAAGGTTAAAAAGGAAGCAAATGATTCAAAGAACAAAATTATAAATGATTTAGAGTGCATACTTATTTAAAAATTTAGATAGAGGAGAATAAATGTACTCTTGAGGCTACTCAAGAAACTATTATAACCAAAGATAAAAAAATTGTGATGCTCTTGAACAAGACATTATATGTTTGAGAAAACAATTAAAGAAAGTATCCAATACTATTCTTTTTGAGAATATTCTAAAGAAGGTGGAAAAAGGAAAATATGGGCTCAATACTATGATAAATGTATGATCTCTCTAAATAATCCTAGTGATCATAAGTATTTTATTAAAATAAACGTAAGTTTAGTAAATGGAAAGATTTATTAGTTTCTAACTAAACTTCAATGTTATAAATGTGCAGAGTTTGGACAAATAGAAAGATTTTGTCAAGTTTCTTCTAAAAAGCTAACATATTTTATGTATAAAAAAACAAAGCTTGTTTGGAGCCCTAAAAAGGTTTCTATGACTTCTCAATCATGTGTTCTTTCACAAATAGAAGATGTTTAGATGCTAGATAGTGGATACGCACATCATCTAAGTTGAGACAAATTTTTTTTTGTAAAAGTTGATTTATTTGATGCTAGAATAGTTAGGTTTGGTGATAATAAATGTTTCTAGATCAAAGGATTAGTACAATTAAGCTTGATGATAATATCCTAGTTTCCAATTTTTATTATGTTAAGGGAATGGTTCACAATTTATTGAGTGTAAATCAAAGTTGTGAACAAAATTCCACAGTTATTTTTATAGAATATGGGTTTTAGATTTAGAAAGCAAATGGTTCAGTGTGTGCTGCTGGAATAAAAACTAAAAGTAATGTGTATTATTTACAAGCAATGTTAATCAAAAGTAATAATGAAATATTCATGGTTAGTGAAATAGGAGAATGTTCTGAGAAAATAATCACTCTAGATTATAAAGGTCAGTTAATAGAAGCAAAAAGGGAGATTACTAGACTTATAAAAAAATGATAAACAAGAAGTTAGTCTTGTAGAATGTAAAAATTTAGAAAATGAGTTGGATAGCATTGGAGATTTGATTTTGAGCAGTTGTTTGATTATATGTTTGTCATTGATGACAACATATAATACATAGTAGCAATTCTATATGTACTTATCAAAATTATGACATGAAGACTTGCATGGTTAGATACATGTTGACATGTTTATGATGTTATGTTCATTCATGCAGATCCAGATATGATGTTTCAGTCAAGTTATGTAATTCTTTTATTGGCAGTTACAGTTCTAGAAGTGTAACTGTTTAGGGCCGATGTATATCACGTGTTTCTTGAGTTGCACCTATCTTCATTATATGCATGTGCATATTCATGATTAGTTATGAGTTGATGATATTAATCTAAAGGTGCCAAACATGTTTCAATAAGATTGCAAAGATAGAGTTAATTTGGTGATGCCGACTTAGTGAAGCATCACGTCTATTCAGTTTATACTTGCACGGTTGTAATAATGCTTGCGTGTTGTTGGTTGTATTCCTTGTTTTGGAAGTTTTCCTGGTTCCCTATTCTTTTCTCTGTGATCTAGTGTTTTTAATCAGCTATCTCTCATTCCTTTTTTCTTTACCTGTGTCAAGTTTTTAGGTTTTCAAGTCTGAACCTATCTCAATTTGCAAAAAACCCTGAAAACCCTAAGCCTCCCAATTGTTAAAATTTTAAAAAAAAACCCTAAGTCATGTCGCTTATGTTTCGCTATTGCTTTTCTAGTCCACTTAAGTCATGTGTTTTAATCAAATCACTTTGTCGCGTTACTCCAAACAAATATTCCCTAATCCTTCCCAATTTGGCGATTTGCTTTTGTCGCATGGTCTTGTTTAAATTCAGTATATTCCTTTGGCATTACGAGACTCTGTGATTTCTTCATATTGTGTGGTCACAAGATAACTATGTAATAAAGCATTATGTAGAGTGGACCCACTGATTAGTTAGGTAATCATGAGAAATTCTCAACAATTATTGAAATGTCTTCAGACTTTGCGATTACCTCATGTCGCGTTATCTCTAAGAGGATCCAAGTTTAAAAGTTAGGCAAAGCCTTCAGTCGCGTAGTCTCGAGAAGGAATGGTGGTTAAAAGATTTTGACCGAGACTTTGTGACTGACTATCTGAGGTTTAGCGCAAAGCATAGTTGGGTTGTCGCCCAGAAAAGAATGATGACTCAGTTTTCCATTGTGCAGTAAGTCAACAAGTGACTTTGTGACATGTGTCATAAGGTGAGTGGATATTAAAGGTTTATCGCATGGTCACCAGAAGGAGAAAATTGAATCAGCGACAACAAGACTAAGTGCTTTTCCTTTTTTCGCGATGTTTGAGAAAGATTTAAGGGTATACAAAAACATTTGGTGATTAAGCGACGACCGTCAGATAAAGAAATCAAGAGATCTAATGGTGGTCGCATTGTCTCAGAATAAAAGTACCCAAGGGGAAAAGTCCTCTCGACTTAGCAATTAAGGTTTGTCGCATGGTCGTCAGATGAGAAAAGGGGCACATATAAACTGTCATGTTAAAATTTAATACTCAAATTTTGTATTCTGCGATTCGACGACTAGGTATAGTTGCATAGTCTTGACAAGAAACAAAAAAATTTCACGACGAAGAGATAACCGTAAAGGGTTAAAGGTAACGGTTAGTAACAGGGTCTCAGAAAGGATAAAGAGTTAGTGTTAACTATGCGCGACTATGATTTCTGTAGGGTCGCATGATTTCCAGATGGTGACTTGGGTTAGCCAAAGGAAAGAAAGTGTATTATCGCAATGTCTCGAGATAAACTATGGGTTAGTGATAGAGGTCCGCGACAAAGAGATTATATGCAGTCGCACAGTTTCCTGATCCCAAAATCTAAAAATGGTGGCAGTTTTGGATGTGATAGCATGAATCATTCGGTAGCCAATCGGAGGCTTGTATTTTGATTACTGTGCAAAAAGGGTAGCAGAGATGTAAGACAGTTAGTGAATCACAGTGTGACATGTCAGCTATTTTTGAATGTTGTAAGGTTTTTCTGAGGATTCACTTTTATGAATTTGATTTTCTGTCAAGCTCATGGAACTACAACTAGGTTTTCATTCAAGTTCACAGTATGTCAAATTGATGACAGAATTGATTATGAGCTGCGTACTTTGAATGATGGCTATAAGGAGTTGATGGTGCATTCATTTTCATTCGCCGTGCTTTCAGATTTCAGAGCCCAAGTTGTTAAGTTTTCAGAGAGAAGAGATATTTTTCTTAGTTTGCAGTGTTTTCAGAGTTGATCAAAAGGTTCTGAGTTTGAGAAAATTGTGCATAGGACGGTTATCCAATCTCAGAGATTAATTTTTTTTAGTATCAGTAAGGAGTAGGATATTCAAGGTACTGCAAGTATGAGCGGGACTGTTAGTGTTGCTTCGAAAAGTGGAGGAAGTGAGGAAGAGCAAAAGGGAAAGGCGAGTTTTTCTGATGAATTCCTCAGGTTACTTCCTAGTTCTACACAAAATAAGAGAGAAAATGCAAATGTTCTCTTAGATGACTATCACAATATCAGAGATGTTGATACTCCAGGGATAACAGGTTTCTCATTGTTTAATTATTTCTATAAAAATTCTGATAAGGCTATCCCAGTCTCAAACCCTTGGACTTGTGGTCTAGCAAGATTAATTGTCCCTGATGTCTACATAGATGTAGACTTGTTCTTAGACCTTGCCAATCATTATGATGTTTTGTCTAAAACAATCAAGAGAAATGATGGCACTGCTCTGTTAATATTAAACAGAAATTCATTCATGCAGGCTTTTGGCTTATTTAGCACCATGTCTACTAAAATTGACATGACAAAGTAGGAGAAGAGGTATAATTTGAAGCCAGGTATTGCAAAAGGCTTATTGCAAAAACACATGTTAAAAGAAGTGAGAAAGTACTTAGATCCTATGGCTGGGACAAGCCCATATTATTACAAGGATCTACACTTCTATATTAAATATATTTCTTATGCCCTATGTAGAGTGCTAGGGATAGATGGAGAAGCCGAGAAAATTAATGTTGGCATCCTGATGATGGTGCTAGACTTACAAGATGTGCATTCAAGAACCAGTTATAATTACATACAACATATAATTGATGAGATGCATGAGGGTTTCATTGTAACCCAGAAAAACTTAAAGGACCCCAAGGAGAAGGAGCCCAAATTCCTTCACTACTCCATGGTCATGCATCTCTTGTTGTACTTCAATTTTGTAATCATGGATTTCAACAATTTGGCCCCACAAAGGTTTTACCAGGAAGGTCCTAATCCTATCCAATTTTGGGTGAGGGTTTGGAATTACACATCCAAGAACTATGATTATTATGCTTTTCAGAATTGGATTGTGTATCCAATAGTAAAAATTCTTGGAATCAGCAGAACAAGAGTCCCATTAAAGATCATGTAGCTGCTGAGACCTTGCGATTATACAGACAGGTGGGATGGTAAGCACAACTGGGGTGATTTCTTTTTGGAGGAGAATTATACCATCATTAGGGTATATGGGTGTAGTCACCCACCTCATCTCTTACCATATTATGTTCCCGCAAGAGTGGTTGCAATGGATTCATATGGAAGTTGTTGTTAACAGATAATGAGCACTTTGCACCACACAAGAAGGGGACTCTAACCCCTAGGCAATTCACGATTTTCAGCTTTACAATTGGTAAAGGTGTAATTGTTGCAGTGAGTCAGTGGCTAGAAGGATGTAGAATGAGGGTAGCCCCTTATAGATACATTGACCCAAAGGGCTTCATGGCAAGGGTTAGGAAATTGTATACACCTACAATCCCCAATACAAATGTCCACTATGAGTGCATAGAAGAAGATGCAACAAGGAACATCTTAGATGAGGATGAAATTCAAACCAGAAGAGTCAGGATTAAATAATTGTTGAATCTTGAAAGACAAATCAAAAGGAATGGGTTGTCTTTTGGGGGTTTTTACCCTAATCTCCCATATTTTGATAGGATTAAGTACATGATAGACAATTACTATGTGCTCATTGAACAACTAGATACTGGTCTTGATAAAAAAAGGTGCTCCAGAGTCGGACCATTCAGAGTCTAAATATGATAGTAGTAGTGACAGTGATTATACACGTCCTGCTAGAGATCTTCCACCACAACAAGACGTTGCTGAGATACCATAGTTGGAAGGAGTAGAGGGCTACATTATTGATTTAACACTGGTCACTCAGCCTGATGATGTAGAAGAGCCTACTCCTAGGAGGCAGAAATTGGAAGTAGGGCAGCCTTCAGTGGAAGGACAAAGTAAGAAAAAGGATAAGGCTAAGGCCTTAGTAAAAGGGAATAGGTTATATGACCACAACCTAAGGAAATCAATCAGGGAAGGCAAGAAGCAACAGCCTGACCTAGATGACAATGTTGAGGTGCCACTTAAGTCTTGTGTTGATGAAAGATTGCTTCATCAACAAAAATTTCTAAATGATGACAGCTTTGTTAAAACAAAGGAGTTTAAAGACTTCCTAAGATGGCATAAGACATAGCAGATCAGATCCCAATTGATAGTGGATGGAAAAGAGACAATAACAAATGAAGCCCTAGTGGCTTTACAGTCTTATGATCCAGAGAATGAGGATATTTCACCCGAGGAAGCCAGAAAGATGGTACTAGGTAGTGGAATACTATTGGCAGAGGGATGGGATTTGGCATCTGCCTTCATCATTGACCAAATCAAAAAACAGCCAGATCTCAAGATGGCTAGTGAGGTCCAGATGGGATATGTAATAAAAGGATTTGGGTATAGCCCAAAATCCCAAGCTTTTGTAATGTGAAGCCTATTCCCAAAAGACCAAAAGCCCCAACTAGTAAATATTCAAGAAAATATAGTGGGCAATCAAATGGTCTGGTCTGTACAGAATATAGGGGATTTGGAGATCTCCCAAATCATGACACATTGGGATCACTTAAATGAAGAAAAAACTAAACAATTGTCTGATAGGTGTAGCAATCTGTTGGAAGAGACAAGTTCATTATCTAAGGACAGGGAGATGTGCCACATACAATTGCACCAGCAGGATCAGGTAATCAAGAGATTGATAAAAGAGTTAGAGGAAAAACCTGAGGTGGTATATGTACCTGCACAACCATCACCATTGCAAATTGAAGATAAGCCTAAATTAGAGGAAGCAGTGGAACAAGAGGTAGATGAAGAAAAAGGAAATGCAATTTCTCTGAAGGCATTGAAGGGTGTGCTGCAACATAGAATTGAGATTTTGAAAGATAAAACTGATCTTGTACTCAATGCATACAACAAGTTGCTAGCTTTGCATACTAAGGTAATGGGGTACCTTGCCATTTTAAACCCTTACTTTACTAAGTGGTCTACTAGGGTAAAGTTATTTGAAAAGTTAGCATCTTAACAAACCCTAAGACCAGATTTTCCTGAAATAGTAAATGAAGTTGAAGATGAGATCAAAAGAGTCAATATTGCTCTCTCATTCCTTAAAGGAAAATTAAACCAGATATATGTTAAGTTGAGCCTCTTTTCAAATGATTTTAATAAGTTTATTCCTTCCTTAAGGGGAGATGATGATCAAGTAAAGGCTCTAGATGCCTGGAGGAATGAATTTGACTGCAAGATGCCTAGTGATGAGGCATTTCTCTTGGGAAAAAATGTTGATATAGAAGGATTCAATAAAATATTGGATGACACTTTTAAAGCAGAGACTGACATCAACAAATTCCTACTAGATGTCAAGAATATCACTGATGCCAGATGGGACACACAAATGGTACAAGTACAGAGTTCTCAAGACTTCAAGTGGCCATTAGATGATGAAGTGAAAGCATGGGAGTTGATGACCACACCCAAGAGAAAGAAGCCAATAGTAGAAGAAGAAATCTTGGACAAGGACTAAAGGTGAACACTTGGCACTGCACTGTTCAAGATAAGAAGGACAGTTATTACAAAAGGAGAATGTAGATGAGTATGCAAGCACAACTATCTAGATTCAGCATAAATACTACCATCTACCATCTATACAAATTTGATTGCAGTCGCCAGATTGGGAGAAGAACTAAAAAATATCTGTTTTCATCTTGACTCGGTCGCTCCATCGCTTTTTTTTTCTTTTTATAGTTTTAGGGTTAGGTTTTCTGTGACCATCCGAAGCTTGTTGCATCCAAAATATCAAAGGATTCCAAGATGGTCAAAAACCTATATATATAGAAAAATAGTAAAAAAAAGGAGGGGTCTTTGATGTTGGAATTTTTTGAAAAAGGAGATAATATATTGTAGAATTCAGATGTTCTGAATTTCAGTCTATCTTTTGAAGTTGTAAAATCTCTCATGTATGGAAGCTGGATCATATAAATAAAATATGGTGCAATTTTACTCTCTTCAATTGTTGTCTCTTTATTCTCTGTGTATGCTCTTTTATGTTTAAGTTTGCAAGGCATTCTGAAGCATTTTGG